>JAMJFZ010002336.1:0-60500 GCA_026225945.1 Cricetomys ansorgei
AAAAGCAAAAATAATTTAGTATACTTACTTTTCCTTCATCTCTTGGGCTATCACTTAAATGTACAACTGGGCCTGGATGAGTCTTGGTGGATCTTTAAATCAATTCAGAGCAACAATTTAAACTAGACATATAGAATGACAAAGAAATTAAAATTAAGCTGGAATATACTCCCAGTGTTGTAAGGCTAAGCCTCAGATTCACTTGAAACTTAAGCTTTCTTTATGAACTACTTTCCTTCTTCCTATTAAATCTACTAAAGTGGGGTTGTTGTTGTTTTTTTAAATCAGGCATGAGAATAAAGTTCTAGATTTTAAAATGGTACTTTTCATTACATTTTTGTGAAATATGAATCCTGTATTAATAAAATTCATTAAACGCTACAGCCACAGGCTTATTTGGTAAACCTATTTCAACCAAATTTTAAAAGGCTTACCTAACTTAGAGTACCTTTTGACATGAAAATCTCTATGATTTTGTCCCTAAAGCAAAGTAAAGTGGCATCCTGGATTTAAACAGAAATGCTTTAGTGATTAACAATTAATAGCTATCCTATTGAAAACAGATAAACAGGGGAATCTAGTTCATTGATGTCCAGTTTATCTAGTTATCCAGTGAAAATCAATGATAGTAATAGTAATATATCCAACAACATAATTTAAAAGTTAAGTTAAGAGGAACATACCAATCTGATGTTAAATTTATTGTACTTTGTTTATCTAGCATGGTTTCCTTATAAATCTAATTTAACATATGATTATTGAATATGGTTATGTCATAGTTAAACCTGATATGGTCTGACATACCTGAGGAATTGTTTCTCAGTCTTTCTACACCCCTTTTCCTGATCTTTGTTGCAGAGAGCAAGAGAGCAAAGAAACTGCATATAGGAAAGGTAATCTAATCATGGCTGAATTGACACAGTTCTACTTTATTTAAGGATATAAAATCCATGAAGACCCTTTACAAAACAATAAAGACTATATATAAATCTTAGAAACTGTTTTAAATGTGAAAAGCAATTCTTTTTTTATACTGACACCAGACAATGACTCAAAGGAATATATAGATTAGATGTTGGTAAATTTTGTGAATAGATTCATTCATCCCATTCATCCCATGTATTTTTCTCATCGAAAAATGGAGATAGTACTATCTACATTTATCTTACTAAATGATAAAAAATTATATATGTATATATAAATATATATATATACATATGTATATGACATACATTTGCCACCTAATTTAGTGGCAAAAGAGAAATCATATTCAATAATATGAACTAAGATTGTTATGATAATTGAAATCAGAATTACTATTTGTATTTTAGAATATATTCTTGAAGAAATTAAACAGGATGACAAAGGAATTTTTATACAGCTTTTGGTAGTTCTATTCATATGTAATTTACACTTACATAGTTGTAGTGTTCTAGGAAGAAAAGGAATGCTTCTGATAAAGAATAATGTTCCTTAGTTATTCTTTAGTTAATAATAAAAGTCAACAAAACCAAACTTATATCTGACTGTTGGGTTTTTGTTTGAACCAGCAATTATTAAAATGTAGTGCTGATGATAAAACTAGTGAAAACAATAAGATGTTTCATAGAGAGAACAATCTATACTTGAAAAGTATGGGAAACGCTGAATTAAACAATGTTAAATATCTTTCTATTAAAATTCATATATAGAGACTTACTATATAAATGCCATTTGTTTCTAAAATCATTGATGTACTTCATTTGTTTAACCATAATATCATATTAAAGGAATATCTTTTAGAAATACAGGTTAGATCATTTGCTAGAGTCTTCCACTTAGAGTCTCACTGTATAATAAAAATGTTCTAGTCCAGAAAAGAATTCATCACTAAATGTTATTTGTAATGAAATTTTAGAGTATAAAACAGATATTATTTGTTTTTATATTATAACATATCAAAAGTTAAGGGCAAAAATGTTTTGCTGCTTTGCTACTATCAACATGTTGGCATATTTTCTGTTTCTCTAATATTAACTTCCAGTAGCCCAAAAAGTATCACTAGCAAAATGTAACTGTAAGAAAAAGTGACAAAGTTCTGAGATATATTTTTCTAATATATCTTAAGAAGTAGCAAGTGATTAAAAGATAATTCTGGAGACTGGAAGTTAATATTTAAATCTTTATTTAGCACAGTGGAATTAAATACTATGGGACACACTTTGGAAAATCTAGCATAATTAAAATATTTGAGATTAGAGAAATAACTTGTTATAAAAGCAGACTCAATATTCATTAAAATAATGTTTTAATTAGAACTTCAGATAATAGCAGAATACATAGAAAAATGAGTCAGCATCAAGTCAAGCATATTTTACTAAGGACTTAAGACGTATAAAACAAACAACAAATAAAACTGTTTTTCTTATTAAATCACAAACCAACAATGTTTATATAAATAGATGATACTTGACGTCCACAAAATTTCAGCCAGAGCTAAAAGCAGTAGCGCTGGAGAGATGGCCCAGGAGTTAAGAGCCCTGACTGCCCTTCCGAGGAGTCCAGGTTTGATACCTAGTCCCTGCTGCAGCTCACAACCACCTGTAACTCCAGTTCCAAGGAATCTGATGCCCTCTTATGGTCTCTACAAGCACTGCATGCATATGGTGCACAGACACGCATGCAGGCAAAACACCCTTACACATAAAATAATGAAATAAAACAAAAAAAATTCAAGCTGTATTATCAAAACATGAAGGAGGTTGACCAACTGCTTCTCTTTGAACTCAGAGCAATATTCTAATAAGGCAAGAGATAAATAAACTATTATCATTAGTAAGTATGTTTACTGATTAATATTATTTTCATGTAAAACAATACATTCTCACCATGATTGTGCTAATGTTAATTATAATATCATGAGATGATTCACATGAATAAACAGTAGCATTATTCTATTTTATCATGGTTGGTATCTGTAAGCTTTTATTATTCACAGTATTTATAATGTATGAAAGTAATACACATTAATCCTACTGTATCTATTCTTAAACTATGTATGGTTTTATTTCAGCTCAATTTCATTTAAATAGATTGACCATTAGCAATAGGCTTATCAACTAATTGTAACCTAAAAAGGTTACATAATATATGCAATATTTTAGTCAAATAAAGTGACAGCCAAGTTCAAACTTACAGTTCAATTGCCTTGTTCCACATGATGACATATCCAGAAAGAATGAAAGATTCAATATTTACAATATGAGTATTTCCTCTTTCTGTTCCCACATAGAGCCATTTACTCTGGAAAGGTAGATGACAGTAAGTAATTCTAATGAAAGAAAGAAAATTACAATTAAAATATCTGAATTTTATATTTGATCAGTACATTTTCCTCACACATATCACACTAAATAAAAGCTATAGTTATATAAATTATAGGAAAATCTATGTTCTGAGGTAACATTTCCTTATTAATAAGAGAACATAGGACAAAAAGAACAATATATCCCTAAAAATAACATTGACAATCACTGTTAAGTAAATGTCTATCATAGACATGAATTTACATCATGTCAGGTCTATTAAAATTTTTAACCTATACACAAAAATATAGAAGTTGTAGATAATAATGGGAACAATGTAATGCTTGATACATATGTACACTGAAACACATTAAAATCAAGTTTATAATTTATAATGTATGAAGGCTAGTGAAATCTTTTAGCATTAGTAAATAGTGGTACATTATTGTCATTTACGGTCATTATACTGTGTGACAGTATTCCAGAGCTTTCTTTTCATATCTGACATATATAATCCATTAATCAACCTTTTCCAGCACTCCTCCACATCCTTCCTTCTTTCATGGCTTCTTCTTCTGGTAACCACCATTCTACTCACTATTTCCAAGAGACCAACTACACTACTTGTCATTCTGAATACAGCAATCCAAACAAGATGTGTTCTGTTTTACATAGGAAAAACTAAGATTACTTTTTCAGTAGCAGAAAATTGAACTTTATTTTCAGGTATTTGTATTAAACCAATAGGTATGTATACTCAGAATAACAAAGGAATGTTCTAATAATACTTCTAAAACTGTGACTAGGTACCTACTTTGAAAATGGAACCATACTGCAAGGTAATTTAAAACTGTCTAATATGGTGGAGATAATTCTAAATGCCTTATATATTATATAAAAATATAAATTATAAGCCTCTGTTTTATTAATGTTTAACTTTATCTTCATAGATGCATGCATGAGACTGAAACTGTTTGCTTTATAATTGCCAAAGTCCAATAGCAAATAAGTGGCATAACTGGAATACAAACCATTCTTGTTCTGTTACAAAATTAGCATCTTCCCACTGAGCTCCATGTTTATTTATTAAAATAAAAGTCACTTCAAAGATAAATTAGGTAGATAATGAACATAAATTTCAGTGTGGAGAAGTAATAGTTATGTCTACAGGAGAGTATAAATCATTTACTTTGTTCAGATTCTTGGCATTTATGTAGTAGAGGGAAAGCTGTTAAGGTCAAAGAAGCACTATTTTATTCTTCTGTGTGTGTGTGTGTGTGTGTGTGTGTGTGTGCGCGCACACACAATGTGGAAGTACATGTTTGTGTGTGAAGGCCCACATGAATGTTCCACAGTGCATATGTAGAGGTCAGAGGACAATCTTAGGTATTGGTCTCTACTCTTTCTACTTTGTTTAAGGGAGAGTTTTTCTTGTTTGCCACAGTGCTGCGTACTTCAGGGTAGTTGCCCTGTGAGGCCTTCTTTTTTCTCTACCTCGCATCTTACTGAAAGAATTCTGGAATCAGACATGACGTGTGCCACTGCATCCAGACTTCCTTTAATTTCATTGTTCTATTCTCTTCTTCATAATAGGCTTTCTGACTAGCTCTAAGACTCCTTCCAGAGCTAGACCCATTAGTACTACTACATATGTAATACAAAATTTAATAACTCACGTATTAACATTGTAATTAGTCTCTCTAATCTGGATTCATTGTGTTCTTCTAGACACTCTTAAAAAGAAAATAAGTTCACAGATAATCTCTTGCCAGAACACATTACTTCATCATAATATTTCCTAGAGTTTACCTGGAAGATTATCTAGTAAAGTATTAGAACTGCTGAACAAAACTTTGACATTAGGCAAACAGATCAACTTTTTAAAAAATGTGAAGGGTAAAGTCGCATGATTCTAACTTATAACACACATAAGAGTGACACTTATGAGTACAACCATACACAAGCATCAACAGTGAACAGCTAGCGTGTCCAGTGTATATTCTCAGCCTGTCACACTGAATTTTCCAATATCCTACCTCTCTGAACAATATGTTGTCTATCCTGTGGAAAGCACAAAGCATATAACATTAAAAACACAGAAACTTCTATGACATAATCAACTGCAAAGATAATTGATTGTTCTAATTAATGTGTAACCTACATAATACAGGAAATCTCTGATTAAAACATGAAGTCTAGAATCACTGTCTCCCAGGGTTATTTACCAATATTACACAGGAAATAACCTTGATGGTCATGTTTTCTAGGCAATGAATGATCAATTTTCCATCTAACCTTCATAGAAATAGGAACTCATTTTAAAGAGATTTGAGATCACCCTTTCTGAATCACAGTGAGACAACAAAAACATAATCTTAGAGCTTCAAACAGGACACAAGGAAACCTCAATATAACATAGTCATCTCAGCAGTTAGCAAGTAAAGACTGACAAGTACCAGGTTCAGTAATAATGAAACCTGAAGCAGAGGTAGAATTCCAATGTCGACAGACCTTATAGAACAGGAAGAATAAAATACAGGAAGAAAATCCTATCAGAAATAGAAGTAGCCTGTGAACTAACTCTTTCTTAATGATCGTAAGTAAAGAGAAACTAGACAAGGTCTCTCCACTATTCGCCATTCAACTGTTGTACAGGTTTATAATAACCATTAAGATTAAAACAGTGTGACTTCAGATGAATGACATAGGCAAAGGATATGATTATACTTGTTCTGTGTACTTGATTGATAATCCTAATAAGTAATTGACAATCAATAAAAAATTAAGTTGTCTACAGTTGTCATCATTTGTAACTCATTTCAACTACCAACACCAGATAAATAAGTTATTTTAATCTGGGATATGTAATCCTTGGAAAAATAATCATGCTTCCCTATCCATATCGAATTTCACAAAACATTTAAGACATTCCTAGCTTTCCATCAACTCACCTATTCAACCTTCACTGAATAAGTCTATCTAAAAAAAAATGCCTTATATTATACACACTATGCTTTTCGTCTGATACATATGTGAAGAGAGATAAAAACAAGCTCACAAGAAAGAAAAATAAAAGCAAAGTATGATGTCTATAAAAATTTCAAAAGAAGAAGAGGTTCATTGAAGAATAAGGAAAGTTAAGGAAATAAAAGTTCTATTCGAATTAGACTACTAAAAGTGAATATACAATATAAGCATTTTTCAAATGATGTAATGTACATAATTTCAAAAATTCTGCCAAATTCTCACTTAGGATTCAATTTGGAAATTCCTTAAATTTATGTGATATTTGAATTTTTTATAATAGGACAATATGTATATGGGTTTGGTGCCAGGTTCTTTTAAATTTGGTGTGTTTATACTTGCTATTTTTTCACAATTTTATCTACCTGAACTGCTTTAAATTCTTTGTTCCATAGTACAATTTATCTTGTTTTAAAATGATTTAGCATGAATGAAGATTTTTATGATTTTTGTGATTTTTAGCTTTTTTTTAACAGTGCTGAGCATCAAAGACATTCTAGGTTAGTGTTCCACCACTGAGCTATATGTCTGGCCCTGATGTTGTATATCTGTGCAGATGTTTACAGAGATTTTTAACTACAGAGGAAGCACGTTCCATGAATGTGAATGACACTATCCTATAGCTGGGGTCTGGATAAAATAAGAGGAGAATAGAAAAGTCCTCTTATTTCAGACATGTACACTCTCTGCTTCCTGCCTTTCATGAGATGAATAATTTTGTTCTTCTATATCCTTATGCCATGATGTCCTGCGTCACCATGGTGTAGAAAACAGTCAGGTGATCCTGGGCTGAAACATTTAAAACCATGAGCCCAAATCAATGTATTACTACATTGTTCTCTGAGGTAATTGCGTGTTATGAAATGTCAAACATGAATAGTACACTTCTGTTATATTATCAATCCATAACAAAATAAAAATATTTGGTACTAAATAATCATAAGTACAAATCCAACTTTGTGAATTGACCCTGTATAGCAGCATTTTTGGATAAAACAATCTATTCAAATCATTTAGAATGTTGGTATTAAATTAATATAAAAATAAAAATATTTCAAGAAAAAATTACTGTAGAAAATTCATAACCCCGACCATGTCCACAGACCTCAGTTTAAGAAACATTGTCATAACCTATAAGACAAAAAATATTTTTAAGAGAAAATGGTACTAAATCATTGACACCGATTGTAAGAGAATCATGGGGCCAAGTGTATTACTGCATGCCAATAATCACAGCACTTGGAAGGCAGAGGCAGGTGGATTTCTGTGAGTTCAAAGCAAGCTTGCCTATATAGGTAGACGCTATTTCAAAAATACATAGAAAGATAGATGATAGATAGATAATAGACAGACAGATAGATAGATAGATACTAGATACATAAATATAAAATACATTCATCTGGAGAGTTTGACTTGAAGATCTTCTTTCCAATGAGTCCCAATACAGTTTTATTGGGTGCTATTTCTCATTTCTCAAGTAAATTCTTGAGTTTCAGGCATAATGACTCTGGCAATCCAACTAAGATTTTTGCCACTTATAGAAAATTTATAATTGTACTACCTAACTTATATATGCTGAATCAAGTGCATATTGCATTGAACAGCATGTGAAAAACAAACATTTTTTTATACAGAAAAGGGTAAATTTTGTGAAAGTTTATTTTTAGTTGTGTTTAAAAAAATTGTTTTTGTGCACTGTTGGAAAAGGTGGTGCATAGGCCTTAGTGTTTTGTATTGTTTGTAGGTGTTGAATTTCTGTGGGAGTTGTTTAATTGCTAATGATCTACATGTGCTATCAGTAGAATATCTGAGGCGTTCTGAAAACAATAAAACACCTGATCTCAGATGCTCGGGTTCAACTGTTGATTGAGAATGGCACCGGCCATGACCGTGGTTTCCTCTGCTGAGGTATGGCAGAGTTTGCATGTATGAGAATGCCTCCTTGTCCCTTTTGGTGAGCCACAGCAGTGTACTACTACACTGTTACTTGATTTTTATCTGTTCTTAAAACAATTAATCACCTAATGTTCTGTAATTTTTTACTTAACCAACAGAGGTCACTTGTAAAGCAAGCGTTTCATATCATACTCTGTAATTACTCAATTTTAAAGATTGTTAATTCATCACACTGTATTAAGTAAAAACAGTTATCAAAGGGGAAAAATTTTCCATTGACCATTTTCTGGTCTACTGTGAGAAGGATGTCAAGGTGTTTAATTACACATTTGACATATAATTAGACACGTCAGTACCATGGAGTGAATATTTATATAATAAATATTATATTAAGGATATATAGAAAATTATGAATTTGAGTTCTAAAAACACAACAGCTACTAAGTATATAGTCATGAAACATTGGTTTAGCAAGGGTTAAAACTAACAAAAAAATGAGCGTTTTGTTTGCCCTTAAGTTCAATAAAAATCAATAATTCTACCGTATAATAAAGGAATACAAAATTACACATAATGTTAATTATCATTTAGTCACGTTTGTCATCCATGTACAATATGACATATCTATTTTTTCATAAATTTATAAGCTATAAGTTTAAAAATTATTGATCAACTAAGTTTTATATCTAGGAAATGGTGCCTGAATTAGTAAAATATTTGAAAATCATAGCATGCAAAAGTATGCTAGTTTTAGTTGTGATATCAAAGCAAGGAACAATTTTATTAACTAGTAGTTTGAACAATCTTATTTTGGAAGAGAGACTAAATATCTTCTATAGCTACATAAAATATAAGTGGGAATAGTATATGAGAAAGTTATAAAGCAAATCCAAAATTTGGTCTAGCATTAATAAACTTTCAAAGAGCTTGTTGTTTTAAGATGGGTTAAATTTATGAGGGGTCTGTCATCTTCATCAGTACAGTTAGCTTAACTAGATTTAGTGTCGTCTAAGGAGACACACCTAAAGAAGTGTCTATGACATCATTTCCAGAGAGATTTTCCTAAGAGGGAAGACCTACCCTGGAGGTGAGTGGCATCATTCCATGGGCTGGAGTCCCAGACTGAATAAAAAGGAAAAGGAAGAAAGCTAGCCGAGCACCAGTCTGTTTCCTGATAGTGAACACATGTGTTCTGCTGCCTAGTATACTTAGGGCAATTTTTGTGGAAATTTATTTTAAGATAAATAAAGGTATGTTTAAAAAAGAAGGCTATCTGTAGTTCATTAAATTGATAAAATGTGATAACTGTAAATGATATGAGTTGTTTATATAACGTAAGTAATACAGAGATAAGCTAAAAATAAATAAATGTGATCAAGATAACACTCTAAAATTGGCTTTATTAAGGATTTCAGGGACCAGAGGTTTCAAGGACACCAGGAGAACAAGCCCCACAGTGTCAATTGACCATCATCACTCTTACGGGTTCACAGAGACTGAAACAATAGACACGAAACTTGTAGGTCCCCTAAATAAATCTTATGGCTTGTCTGGCTTGGTGTTCTTGCAAAACTTCTACAGGCCAGAGTGCGGGAGTCTCTGGCCCTTTTACTTGCCCTTGGGAGCCTTTTGTTTCTACTGGATTGTATAGTCCACCCTTGATGTAGGGAATAGTGCCTGGCCTTGTTCCATCTTGTTAGGCCATGCCCTATTTGAGTGGTAACCTGGGGAGAATTGTTCTTTTCTAGGGAGAAGTGCTGGGGGGGTGGGGAATGGTGTGTGTGGAGGAGATCTGATTTGAGATTAAAGATGTGTACTCACTCTGTACTTCACTCTGCTTCTGATTTTCCAGTTCTCAGTTGACTAGCATGCTCTGACTCAATCTTCTTCCATTCTCTCAATCCCTACTGCTTCTCTCTTAACTTTGAACTGACTGTGACCTCTGAAGTGAGAACCATGACCTATTTCTTAACTGACTGATACCTTTTACATCCCAAGAGCTGGGATTAAAGGTGTGTGTCATCACTTCCTTCTGAATTGAGTTACTTAAAGTCATGTGCTGCATTCCAGCCCGATCACACAGGCCTTGAATGTGATCCTTTCCCAGAGCAGCCATGTTGCTAGATTAAAAGATTAAATATTCCCCTACATAGATATATATCAAATAAACCTGAATCAAATCAAAAAAGTAGAAGTGCCTATATTAATTTCAAATAAAAATGTCAAAGATTAAAACAACTTATATTTTATAGTTCTATATTTTATTTATATAAAATATAGATTTATATATATTATATATATAATATAATGTATATAATTGTACATTATATAATTTTATATATAATTATATAATTTTATTATATAATAATTATTATAATTTATATTATATTTTATAGTTTTATAGTTTTTATGTGTATATATATATATATGTGCATGTGTATGTATATATAGTACATATATATGCATGGGATCTTATCAAACCACAAGCATGTCACAAGCTAGAACCTACTTTTCTTTTACTTGCTGATGCATGCAAGCTATCATTACTGTTAGTGTTTGGCTTCTTAACATTTTTGCTGGAATAAAAACAAACTGTGGTTGCTCTATAATTTTTCTGTGTCATTATGGTGAGCTAAATAACCTTAAATATCATCAGTAAATAGAGGAAATTAACATGAACAAACAGCAATAAGACACGGTAATTCTTAGAATGTCACTCCCACCTTTTTTTATTTGAAATAAATTGTAGTCTGTATGAAAACTATGGCCCTGTCTTAGGGTTCTATTGCTGTGGTATAACACTAAGTCCAAAATCAACTTGGGGAGGAACAGGTTTATTTTGTCTTACAGCTTTAAGTTCATCATCCAGAGAAATTAGGGCAAGAACTCAAATGAGGAAGCTAGAGTCAGGAACTGGTGTAGAAGACATGGAATAGTGCTGTGTACTAGCTTGCTCTTCATAGCTTTCTCAGTCTGCAATCCAGAACCTCCAGCCTAGGAGTGGTAGCACCCACAATAGGCTGTGTCTTCCCATATCAATCACTAATTAAAAAAATTCACTATGTACCTACCTACAGTCAGATCTTATGAAGGCATTTTCTCGATTGAGAGTCCTTCTTCCCAAAATCTTGTGTGAAACTGACATGAAACTAGCCAACTCAGGCCCCTCAGGGTTGTCTACTTTCTCAGTTACAGATATGATATATTATCTTTTGCTTTTTAAAAAATAAACACTGTGATTGTCTTAGAATCACAGATATATGTGAATCATACTATATGTGAACAACATGGCAAAACACGGTGGACTCAGATATTGTCACATTCCTCTATTTATGAGTATGTTACTACCGTTACACTACACTACTTACCAAAGTCAAATACAAAGATAAAATTATTTTTAAAAATTCAAGACAGTGAAAGCAGAACATTTAACAAACCATAAGTACTTCTTTTTTATTTGTTTTTGTTTATGGTTTTTGTGGTTCTTGTTTTTTTGTTTTTTCAAGACAGGGTTTTTCTGTTGTAACTCTAGCTGTCCTGGAACTCACTCTGTACACCAGGCTGGCCTCAAACTCACAGAAATCTGCCAGCCTCTGCCTCCTGTGTGCTGGGATTAAAGGTGTGCGCCACCACCACCTGACTTGCATAGGTACTTCTAAATGCAGGTCCCAAGACACAAGGTTAAGTTTTTGGAAAATATATGATGAACACTGAAAATGCAGTAAGAATGATGTGGAAAGAAATAGCAAAAGACATATTATGTTTCTGTTCAGAGCATGCTACTAAGTCCCATTAGGACCATTTATATAATTCATGTTCAAAGATAAGATGATGAAGCGTCCAGGTGCTGAGAACAGAGCATTTAACTAATCATAGATCCTTCAGAGCACATCCCTGTCCTACTACATAGGTCCCATGTACATACAGCTGTTTGAACCCAAAACATTTTGTTGAATTTAGCAAAATGTAAATTACAAAATTAACACTCAACATTTAATTGTATTTCCATATGGTAGTATTGATTATGTACAAAAATTATTTTATGTTAAAATTTATTTATTTTTATTTAATGTATATGAGTGTCTTGCCTGCATATATGTCTACATACCACACGCATGCAATGCCTACAGAAGCCATCAAAAGGGAGTCAGATCTGTTGGAACTGGCATTATAGCTGTGAATTGTCAGTGTTGGACATTGAGCCTACATCCTCTAAAAGAGCAACAAGCACTCTTAACCACTAAGTAATCTTTCCAGATCGCCAAACAAAAAAATAAATTAAATATCACTCATGATTTACATGCTTATTTATAGAGCTGTATAACATGGGTAGGACTTGTACACCAAAAAATATAAAGCACTGATGAAAGAAACTTTTAAAACAACCTAGACAAGTGAAGGGACATACTTTGTGAATCAATCATAAGACTCCAAAATGACAAGGATAAAAGTGCTTCCCGATCTAATGTATCCAATTCTCATAAAATTACCAGCATTGTTTTTATGAAAATGCAAAAGCTATTAAAATTCCATATGAAAAGGAAAAACTCTAAACCCTATCCTGAAATGTAAAAAAAAAAATTAAAAAAAGGAGCAACCACTAAGCTCAATTTTAAAGCTTACTAGGTAGATAGATAGATGATAGATGATAGATAGATAGATAGATAGATAGATAGATATAGATAGATGATAGATAGATAGATAGATAGATGATAGATAGATAGATGATAGATAGATGATAGATAGATAGATGGATAGATAGATGATAGATAGATAGATAGATAGATAGATAGATAGATAGATAGATAGATGATAGATAGATAGATAGATAGATGATAGATAGATAGATAGATGATAGATAGATAGATAGATAGATAGATAGATAGATAGATAGATGATAGATAGATAGATGGATAGATAGATGATAGATAGAAAGATAGATAGATAGATGATAGATAGATAGATAGATAGATGATATATAGATAGAGATGATAGATAGATAGATAGATAGATAGATGGATAGATAGATAGATAGATAGATGATATATAGATAGATGATAGATAGATAGATAGATGGATAGATAGATGATAGATAGATAGATAGATAGATAGATGATATATAGATAGATGATAGATAGATAGATAGATGGATAGATGGTATCTTTGGCACTGGGACAGATATATCAAGGAAGTGAAGGTTTGAGAAATGGATCCAGACAATATATCTAACTGAATTTTGATAAAGTAGAAAGAGAAATTATATGGAAGAAGAGCAGTCTTTTCAACAAATAGTAGAGTATCTAGACATTCATAAGTTAAAAAATAAATCTGGACTTATAACCCTTATGTGAAACAAACAAAAACAACTTTAGGTGAATTATAGACTTAGTAAAAGCACAAAAACCTTTTTAAAATAGGAAAATAATTTGAGACCAAAGAAACTTAGGAAACTTAGATGAAATAATAATTGGATTTAATCATAACTAAACATTTCTGCCTGTGAAAGACTTTATTAAAGGGAGGGGCAAGATACAAACTGGGAGAAAATATTTACAAATAACATGACTGATAAAATACCTGTAGAACATAAAGAGAACACATACAAATAAACAATAATCTAACTAGAAAATGAAGAGTCATGAATAAACATTTCCTCGCAGAGGATTAATGGCTGGAAAATAAGCACATACAAAAGTGATCAACACTTTTAACCAGTGGGCAAATGCAAGTTAAAATGCCAATGCAAGTCACTACTCAAAAAAATAAAAAGCAGTGCTAAGATCAAATACCAGTTAGAATATGGAGAAATAATCTCTGCTTGTATTTCTTTAGTCTAGAATAATAGTCATTTGGGAAAATAATTTTAAATCTTCTTATAAAAATAAGTCATCACCATAAAACTAGGAATTACATTCTCAGGCAATAATATAGGGAAAGAAATGAAAAATTAGGATCACAAAGATACAAATGCTAACTGAAGATTTCTTACAACTAAAACTTAAAAGCAACCCAGATACTCAGTTAAACAAACTACTGCCATTAATCCTGTGAAATACTATTTATAAATAAAAGGAAATAAATTCTTGATACTTAGATGAATATCCAAGAAATATACTCAATGAACATCCAGTATTCAATAATTTACTACATAATTCGATTCACATGGAATTCATGAGTAGCAGAATTATAGAGATAAGTAGTACATCTGGGGCTAAGAACAGGAAGCACAGGTGAGTACGATTATAAAGAGTCAGCACAAGATAGATCTCTGTGGTAATGAACGATGTGTTTCTTGATTATAGGAGTGGTCACATGATTATACACATTACAAAATCACATATAACCATGTAGATTCAACTATACACATCTGCACACATTAATGAATACAGACAGAGCTTTTGCTTTGGGAGAAACTAAGTGAATGGAACATGGAGCTACTGTCCACTATATTTTGCAACTTCCTAAAAATCTGAAATAACAAGAATGGAGAGAACTTATTTGAAGAAAATCACAATAAAATAAAGATAAAGAAAATTGTTCAGGAAAAAAATGAAATTACTCAAAATAAAAATGGTTCCCAACCTTTGAAGATTTGACTTATATTGTTTACATTACTATGTTATAAAAGTAACAGTCATTGAGAGAAAAATATATTTCTGGTTTGGGATTTTGATCATTTCCCAGGCTACCAATAGTCTGTATGATACTCTAATGTACACATGATACTGTGAAACTGCTATTCAGCCACATGTTTGTGAGGGCAAATAACTGATACTCTAAAGTGTACTGAATTACTAAGCTATGGTGTTTAATAGGTTAAGCATATTTAATAATGTTTCAACAATGGTAATTTAACATTTGATGAACAAGAGGGAACTATAAGTCAAGAAGCACCTATAAAATTATAGGAAGAAATAAGGATCAAAATATTAGCTAATCTAGCATGTACTAACACATATTTTAATGCCATTCCATTATAACATTAGAAGATCTATGGAGGTGGGCTGACAGATTGACTCAGTGGGTAAAAGATGATTGATTGTCACCAAGTTTAATGACCAGAGTTCAATCTCCATAACTCACATTGGTGGAAGGAAAAGTGACTCTTGCAAGTTATTCTCTGACCCCCACTTATGAACTATAGCAGGTACACACACACTCACAAACATAAGATCTATAGAGGCCAGTTTCTGTGATTTTCCTAGGATTCTTGCCCCTGAATATATATAACACTTGTGACATGCTTTTTGTAGAGGAATGTTAAATCTTTTAATCTGGCAACATGGCTGCTCTATTGGAGAAAGAAGGTTAGTACACAACTTTAATCCTAGTATTCAGAAGGCAGTGGTAGCACGCACCTTTAATCCAAATGTCAGAAGCAAGTGGAAGCAGAGCCAGGAAGCAGAACTTATCATCAGTGTCAGACAGGATATGATGTCTGCGATGAGTAAGAGTAAAGGGCAGGCAAAGTGACAATCAGAGGAAGAGTTGGCAGAGCAGGTCAGAGTAAGGACATGCCCATCACAACAGAATAGCAGGCTCTCAGCTCAGAGACAGAGGATAAGGCAGAGAAACAGAGAAGTTGACTGAGGCAGTATGGGGCAGTGAGAGCTCACAGAGACATGGAAGCAGTCTGAGGAGTCTGAAGTAAGAGGCAGCTTGGCAGAAAAAAAATCAATAACAGATGAGAAGAGTTAAGTCAGTTTGTAGCTAAACAGAGCAGTTCAGTCTGAAGCAGTCAGAGAATCAGCCAGGGTCTGCCAAAGTCTGCCAGAGTTCGATCAGAAATATCAGCTGGGTCAGAAGCTCAGTTTGAACCAGTCAGCTTGAAGAAGAGTTTGAGCCAAAACAGTGAGTTGAACCAGAAAAGACAGAGTTCAGAAGAAGTTAGTCAGAGTGAGTCAGTCAGCAGTAAGTAAGTAAGTAATCAGTAAGTCTAAATTGTATTGAGGCTGAAGCTTTTTCTTTTTATCACGACAGGGTTTCTCTGTTGTAACTCTGGCTGCCCTAGAACTCACTCTGTAGATCAGGCTGGCCAGAGATCTGCCTTCCCCAGCCTCCTAAGTGCTGGGATTAAAGGCTTGCACCACCATTGCCCACCTGAGGCTGAAGCCTTTCAATTCTAGATTTAAATTTAGATTGTACGGGGGTCAAAATGCTACAGAGCTCCAGGACTAGGACCAGGAATTGAATTAGCCAAAGAATAAACAACCTTTTAACCCTGAATCTATGCCTACAGCTTTTAACCAACGAAATGGGGCAATGGTCATGAGATGTCATGTCCATGATTGTTACATAAAACTATTACCTCTATCTTCTGGAAAAACTCTCTTAACTATCTTACTGGTTTTGAGAAAAAAGTTGTCCTGCAATGAGCCAACCTGTTAAAGAGGATCATTGCTATATAATAGTTTCCTCTGAATTAAAATACTTTCTCTAGGAGGGAGATGGGAGGCTCATTAGATTCAGGATAAAAACAAACTTTGCACTTCTGGGAAAGGTGAAATTTACAAGATTCAAGAAAGCCCCATTCTAGAGTTATAGAAACAGAAAACAATAACAAGAAAAACAAACAAAACAAAAACTAATGGAGAGAGAAGTTTCCTGAACCTGTTTATAGTTGTAGATGTGGATGTAGATGTCGATTCACCCAGATGTAGACATGGGTTTAGGGCAGAGGACAGTTTATTCTTTTTTCTAATTAAAGCACTGGTTATATTCTAGAGCCCTGCAACTCTTGGATGTTTTGTCCTCTTTACAATCTAGTAGTAATCCTTGAACTGAAGGCTTCAGCCTTTGCACAATCTAGAACATTTATACTACGAGCCCAGACTCAGAAGGCCTCAGCTCATATTACCAAAGTCAAAAGAAACTTTTTCATGTTTCAGTCTAAACTGTATTTGAAAGAACCTGAAGGATCAGGAGATATGTGTACTTCAAGTCACATGATTACATATGTACATTTATTTTCAAAAGAAATATTATACATTTTCTAAGCATTAAAACAAAATAATGTGAGACTTGAGAAATGGCTCAATGGTTAAGAGCACTAACTGCTCTTCTAGAGGACCCAGATTCGATTTCCAGCACCCATATGATGACTCATACTGTCTGTAACTCCAATCCAAGGGGATCTGACACCCTCTAGCCTTCATGGGCACCAGGCATGCATGTGATATACAGACATTCAAGTAAAAAAGACCCATACACTAAAATTTAAACAAAATTTAAGTCCTTTAAAACAAAACAATGTTTTTAGAGATCATAGGATGTAAATTTGTACAAAACCTGTCAACTTGTTCCTTATGTTACTACCTATTAACTCCCTTCAACTGAGATAATAAAATTATAACTGAAAATCATGATCATCAATATTTCTTCCTCCTAAGAGAGTCATAAAGGGGACCATAAAATTCCCTATAATGCCTGACTAGTGAGAAACAAAAACAAAAAACAAAAAAAAATGCATTTGGTCCATCAATACAAGAGTGAACAGTCAGATTTACTCAAAGCATTGAAAAAGAAAAAGAATCTTGTGTGTGAGAGAGAGAAAAAGAGAGAGATGTATATGTGCGTGTGGTACAGATATACACATAGATGTGTGTGTGTTGATGTCAGAAGTTACCAGTAGGGTTCCTCCTTATTCATATTAGCTATTAAGACAGACTTCCTCTCAGAACCTGGTACTCACAGATTTGGCTAGGCTGGCTGGTGAATGAGCTTCAAGGACCTGCCTATCTCCACCCCCACCAGTGCCCAGCTTTGGCAGAGATGTTGAGGACCTTTCCCAGCACCTCTTCCTCAAAGAAATACTATGAGCAGACAGAGATTAAGAGCATAACAATCTGAATAGGTAATATTTATAGTGGTATAGCAGCATAACATCTCTGAACTGATCTTATATTATTTTCAATATTCTTAAATTTCTGCTAGCTTATTTATTTTGTATTTAAGATAGGATAGCACACTGTAAGCTAGGTACTCCTGGCCCATTGTTCTTTACTTGAAAAAACCAATTCTTTTACAAACCTTCCAATAAAGTGGAGAAAAACAGCCTAATTTAGAGAAAGAAGTTCTGACTATCTTCTTAAGTGTTAATTCTACTCATTGTAAAAAATGCTAGATATAAAGATGCCAGCCAATTCATAAAGTAATGAGAGTGATACTCATTAATTTTATTCAGATATCTAATGATTTAGCCCTCACATGTTATATACATGGGATGTAAATACTAAAAGTATAATGATTAATTCCTAATTAATTAATTAATTAATTAAGCTAATTGATACAGCTACCATTCTATTTTTCTCATATTTATAAAAAAAAACTGTATATTTCATTAAGATCTGCCAAAATAGCAGTATCAACTGTTATTATGCAATAAAATAAAATAAGCACCATCTTGAGCTCTAGATCAAAACTGCTTCCCTCCAGTGTTTATCTGTATGAATGCTGTTAGTCAATCTGCATAAATTTACTTCTCAAAAGTTTCTCTTATCATTAACAACAAATTTTCTGGTGATGTACTTTCCCATTCACTGTAAAGTAGCAGTTCTCAACCTGTGGGTCATGACCCCTTTGGGGGTCACAATTCTTTCATAGAGGCTGCCTAAATCCATTTGCCTATCAGATATCTGATATTGATATTGATATTGATATATGATTCATAATAGTAGCAAAATTATAGTTATGAAGTAGCAATGAAGTTAATTTTATGATTGGGGGTCACCACAACATGGAAAACTGTATTGAAGAGTCTCAGCATTAGGAAGATTAAGAACCACTGCTATAAAATGTCTAGTTGCTTTCCAAGTAATAGATAGACTATTTAGTGAAGGTACATTTCAATGTTTACTTGATCATGGACGATTACTAGTTAAGTGGATGTGCATATAACTAGGTCTAATTGAATCCAACACTGGAAATATTAAAATGTGATACAACTTATCATAAATAAAATAACTTCCCCCATTTGCCTTAAAAATAAATCCCTGGATAGGGCCATTCTAAAATAAGGGGAACTGAATTCTGATCAAATTATCATCTTTGGCAATGCTAAAATTCAGTGTTTAATTAGAACTGACATATTTTGTACTCTAAAACTTTTGTTCAGTATTATACTGTCAAAAAATATTTAGAAAAGAGGGTCAGGATTGGAATATAGGAGATATCTGATATAATTAAAATACGTCAAATAAATTTGTTTTTACTTGACTTTTAAATCTTAGATCTGAGTTTCATTGGCATAGCCCAAGGGAAAGAAAATGTGATTGATGAAGTGATGTACAATAGCTTAGAGAACAAAAGGTTCAGGTATTTCACATTTTCGTAAGTGGCTGCAATTTCTATTTAAAAAAAACGACAATAGTATAGATTTATAAAATAAAAAAGTCTGTCAGGCAGGAATGAGACTTGCTCAAGAAAAAGATCTGCCATACATAACTGTTACTCAGCACAAATGCTCTTACCTTTCTCTGTTAAACTTAAGGGAATGAAGAATGGCTGGTCTTTTCTGTCTCAGATTCCACAAATGAAGTGTATCATCTGAACTCGCACTAACCAAGGCTCCCTATGACAAAAGAAGACAAAGTAATTATGCATAACAGCAGAAACAATAAACAAGTATTTAACATCGCTTTGTGTTTTTAATAGCCCATACCAAGGGTGTCTACAAGAGGAAATAAGTTTTATTTGTCAATAAAAAGGATATCATAGCCCTCTGAAAAAGAGTTTATACCAAATAAAGTCAACATTTGCCAGTATTATCATTACTGGTTGTTGTACTGACTGACTCATATAACAATGGCAGGAGCCACTCAAAAATCTGAGTTAAGATGACATAAATTGCCTTCAACTAAAGAAAGACTTGCAAACTTTCTGAGCATTATAAATGCACATTCTATTTCTAAAAATTTAGAAAGCTAATTTCTGTAATACTTGTGGACATATAAATGAAATACATACATAAACCAACAAGTATATATGAAAATAAAAGATAAATGCATATATACAGATAAAAGATGAATGGATTATACTGGTAAATAAGAAGATCCTTTCAGTGAAGATACAAGAAAAATACTTAAATTGGTGGGAAGAGCATGGGAAGAATGAAACTTAGTGGTTTAGAAAAATATTAAATAATTATTAAAATTATGATACACAATCACAATAAAACGATCTTCTGATAGATATTTCCCCTTATTGAATTCAATATTAAGTTTAGATTTTAAATTTAATAATTCCTACATTAAATTTCATATTTCCTATATTAAATTTAAAACATAAATTTAATATAGGAATATGAACAATTTGAATGTCAGTAATAAGGTTTACATATGTATTTTTAAATATCTAAAATTATAATAACAAAAAGAATTACATCAACTACAGGTTGGGCATCTGTAATCCAAATATACAAAATCCAAATGCTCCAAAAATTAAATTTTTCCACAAAGAGAAAATTACACATTTAATTTAATGTGGTTACATTCAAAATGTAAGGACATTGAAAAACTTATACAGACTATGTGTATAAAATATACATACAATATAAATAAGTTTAATATTGTGTGTGTGTGTGTGTATATGTGTGTGTGTGTGTGTGTGTGTATATATATATATATATATATATATATATATATATATATAAATATAAATTTTCCAAAACCAAAAGTTAAAGATCCATAAACTTTCTAGAGCCAACCATTTTGGAAAAGAAATACTCTGAGTCTGAGTGTGTGCATTTTTGTGTTTTAAATAATAAAAAATATTCTGTGCATATGTTTTCAAAATATTTTTAAAAAGTCTTACCTCATTGATCAGGAATTGGAGCTGCAAGACAGCTGCACCACTTTCATGTTGGCAGTAACAGTCAACACCAGGCCTCCCAAGTCTAACGCAATAAAAGTCAAGGATTCTAACATGTGAATTAACACAAATATTAAAAAGTGAAGGAGAATCTATTTAGCAACTAATGTTTTGATTCTTCACTGTCCTTACTTTTTAAACAGTTGAAATATTTTACTTTATGCAAATTTAATTATACAGTATAAATGAGTAATATTCTAACAATTAGGGGAAAAGAATTATACCTATGAAGAGCCCCCAGCACCATCATAGCCATATGAATAACCAGGTAGGCACCCTGTCTGCATAACAGTTGGCTCAGTTCCCACAAGCCCCTTTGTAGCTCCTCCCACCTCCCGGTGCAGTCCTACCAACCCAGATCTCAGCGAGGCAAACAGTACTCATCTCCTGCACAGTCCATCACCATCCAGAAGAACCAGCTAAAGCACAGCCCAAACCATCACAGGCCAGAGCCAGCCAGCCAGATAACAGTCACCAAGTGCCAGCCCCCAAGTCAGGTGGAGACACCCTGCTGAACAAGGGACCACAAAGAACAGAAGACCAGAGAAGAAAAAGAAACCAAGAACAAAACACCCATCCAACAAAGACAAACTCAGGAATTCGGCCCTAAACCTGTAATTACCCTAAACCCAGATGCCTAAACACCAGCATAAGAGCACAATCAACAAGAACCAGGGCAATATGTCACCACCAGAGCCCAATCATCCTACTACAACAAGCCCTGAATACTCCAACACTGCTGAAGTACAAGAAAAAGATCTTTAAAAATTCTTTATGAACATGATGGAGGTTTTTAAAGAAGAAGTGAATAAATCTCTTAAAGAAATCCAGGAAAAGACAAACAATTGGAGGATGTCAATAAGTTCATTAAAGAAAGCCAAGATAACCAAGAAAAAAACAAAGAGTTGAAGAAAATTAATAAAACACTTCAAGACATAAAAACAGAACTAGAAGCAACAGAGAGCACATACTGAGGAAATTCTGAAAATTCAGAAATGAAAAAAGGGATAAAACTACAGACACCAAGGAAATCCAAAGAATCATTAGGTCGGACTTTAAAAACCTGTATGCCACAAAATTGGAAAATCTAAAAGAAATGGACAATTTTCTGGATAGATACCACCTACCAAAGTTAAATAAAAATCAGATAAACAATTTAAATAGATCTATAACCCCCAAAGAATAAAAGTGGTCATTAAAAATCTCCCAACCAATAAAAAAACCCAGGGTCAGATGATTTTAGCACAGAATTCTATTAGACAGTCAAAGAAGAGTTAATGCCAATACTCCAAAGTTTTCCACAAAAATAGGAACAGAAGAAACACTGCCAAACTCCCTGATATACAAATCAGACAAAGATTCAACAAAGAAAGAGAATTACAGACCTATTTACCCATGAATCATAAATGTAAAAATACTCAATAAAATGCTCACAAACTGAATCCAAGACCACATCAAAAAGATCATCATCCACCATGATCAAGTAGGCTTCATTCCAGAGATGCTGGGATGACTCAATGTATGAAAATCAATCAAAGTAATCCGCCATATAAACAAACTGAAAGAAAGAAAACCACATGATAATCTCACTAGATGCCAAAAATGCTTTTGATAAAATCTAACACCCCTTCAGGATAAAAATCTTGGCGAGATTAGGGATACAAAGGACATACCTAATAACAATAAAGGCAATTTACAAGTCTACAGGCAACATTAAACTAAATGGAGAAACTCAAAGCAATTCCACTAAAATCAGGAACAAGGTAAGATTGTCCACTCTCTCCATGCCTACTCAATATAGTACTTGAAGTTCTAGCTAGAAGACTACAGAAGGAGATCAAGGGAATACAATTAGAAAGAAAGAAGTCAAAGTATCCTTATTTGCAGATGATATGATAGTATATATAAGCCACCCCAAGGAACTCCTACAACTGATGAACACCCTCAGTGAAGTGACTGGCTACAAGATAAATTCAAAAAAATCAGCAGCCCTCCTATATACAAATGACAAATGGACTGAGAAAGAAATCATGGAAACAATACCTTTCACAATAGCCACAGGTATCTTGGGGTGACTCTAACCAAGCAAGTGAAAGACTTATATGACAAAAACATCAAGTCTTTGAAGAAAGAAATCAAAGAAGATCTCAGAAGATGGAAAGGTCTCCCATGCTCATGGATTGGTAGGATTAGCATAGTAAAAATGGACATCTTACCAAAAGCAATCTAGAGATTCAACGCAATCAAAATCCCAACACAGTTCTTCACAGACCTTGAAATGACAATACTCAACTTCATATGGAAAAACAAAAAATCCAGAATAGCTAAAACAATGCTGAAAAATAAAAGAACTTCTGGAGGTATCACGATCTCTGATCTCAAGCTGTGCTAAAGAGTTGTAGTAATAAAAACCACATGGTATTGGCATAAAAACAGACATGTTGATCAATGGAATCAAATCAAAGATCCAGACATCAATCCACACACTTATAGACACCTGATTCTCAATAAAGAAGCTTGAAATATACAATGGAAAAAAGAAAGCATCTTCAACAAATGGTGCTGGTCTTCTGATTGGATGTCTGCACACATAAAAATGCAAATAAATTCATATTTGTCACCCTGAATGAAACTCAAGTCCAAGTAGAACAAATACCTCAACATAAAACCAGATACACTGAACCTGAGAGAGAAGGAAGTGGGGAATAGCCTTGAACATTGACACAGGAGACAACTTCCTTATCAGAAAACTGATAGCCAGGCACTAAGATCAAGGATTAATAAATGGGACCTCATGGAACTGATAAGCTTCTGTAAGGTGAAGGACACTATCAATAAAACAAAACAGCAACTAGAGAACTGGAAAATTTTTCACCAACTCCATATCTGATAGAGGGCTAGTATCCAAGAAACTAGACATCAATGAAACAAATTATCTAATTAAAAGATGGAGTACAGATTTAAACACAGAATTCTCAATAGAGAACCTCAAATGACTAAGAAACAAAGAAATGTTATATATTCTTAGCCATCTAGGAAATGGAAATCAAAACTACTTTGAGATTCCATCTTATAGGAATCGCTGTCAGAATAGCCAAGATCAGTATCATACATGGCAGCTCATACTGGTGAGGATGTGGAACAAGGGGGAATACTCCTTCATTGGTGGTGGGTGTCCAATTTGTACAGCACTATGGAAGTCAATATGGCTTCCAACAATTCCTGAGGAATTGTCTTCAGAAAATTGGAAATTGATCTACCTTAAGACTCAGCTATACCCCTCCTGGGCATATACCCAAACAAAGCTCCATCCTACCACGATGACACTTGATCAACAATGTTCATAGCAGCTTTATTCATAATAGCCAGAAATTGGAAAAAAACCTAGATGCCTCTCAACTGAAGAATGGATAAAGAAAATGTGGTATATATACACAATGGAGTGTTACTCAGCTATTAAAAAAAAAAAAACAACTTCATGAAATTTGCAGGCAAATTTATGGAACTAGAAAATTTTATCCAAGCAAGGTAACACAAACCTAAAAAGACAATCATGGTATGTACTCATTTATAAGTGGATACTAGCTCTTAGGTAAAGGACAATTGTACTACAATCCACAGACACAGAGGGACTATGCAACAAGGAGGGACCCAATGGAGATACAGGGAAGGGAAGGGAAAGGGAAGGGGAAATAGAACAGATGGTGCAGGTGGGCTGAGGGAAGATGGAAACAGAGGGATCAGGTAAGGGGAGAGGACTGGAAGGAGAGAATATAGGGAAAGAAGACAGGAATTAAGGGACATTTAGAAGGTGGTCCAGAGACCTAGTGTAGTGAAAGCTCCATGGAATCTACAAGGGTAATCCTAGCTAGGACACCTAGTAATGTGGGATCGTGAACCTGAATAGGCCATCTTCTGTAACCAGGCAAAGCTTCCAAAGATGGGACTGGGACAACAATCAAGACGCAAAACCTTTGACCTAAAACCTATCCTGCCTGCAAGATCTGCTGAGGCAATGGAGGGGCAGAAGCCTTGTCCAAGGGAAGGAGCCCATGCCTCACACTGCAGGGCTGGCCAGGAACCAGAGACTAGATAGCCAGAAGATGATTCCTAATGATACTCTGCCATGCTCATAGATCAGGGCCTAGCCCAACTATCATCAGAGGTGCTCCCTCTGGAAGCTGCTGGGAGCAGAGGCAGAGGCTGACAAACATTGGGTAGAGCTCAGGGAACTCTCAGAAAGATGGGGAGGAAGGATTTTGAGGATCAGAGGGTGGAAGTACACCAGGAGAGTATGTCTCATGGAGTCAACTGGCCATGACTCCTAGGCGCTCACAGAGACTGAAGCAGCAGACACAGAGCCTGCATGGATCTACACTAGGTCCACTACATGTATCTTATGGTCATCTGGCTTGGTATTCTTAAGAACTCATAAAAATTGGAGGCTGGGGGGGGGGGAGTGTCTCTGACCTTTTGACCTTCCTTTGAAACCATTTTCTTCCTGCTGAGCTGCCTCATCTAGCATTATCTAGGGGCTCATTGTCCCCAGCCTTATTCCATCTTGTCAGGCCCTGTTGGACTGGCAGTCTTGGGAGATCTGCTCCTTTCTGAGGGGAAGGGGGATTACAGGGGAAGATATGGAAACTGGGAGGTTGAGGACAGGATGTATTGTAAGAGAGAGAACAAAAAAAATAAATAAAAATTAAAAATTAATGAATTATAGCAAAACATTGGAAGAAGTTTCCTTCCCATTAAAGTAAAACAAGAACTGAAAATCCAGACACATCTTATTTCTTTTAATATTTAGCTGATTATACATTTATTTCCCTAGAGTAGGTTCAAACAATTGAAAGATTTTAATGCATCAAATAAAATAAAAAGTTTAACATATTAAGTTGGGCATCATGGTACATGCCTTTAATCCCAGCACTTGGGAGTCAGAGACAGGTGGATCTCTGTGAGTAACAGGAGAGTCTAATCTACATAACAAGTTTTGGAACTCAGGACTACATAGAGAGACCCTATCTCAAAACAAAGCAAAACAAAAAAGTTTAATATATTTAAATATGTTGGCAATATTGGTATATACAAAGTCCTTCTAACATATTTTAAAACCAATAGGCTATAAGGAAATAGATTAATACATGACACATGAAGTAGTTTCTGCATAGGAAAACCAGGCTTAAAAGACAGATATTAAGGAATAATAGTAACATATACCTGAGTTTACAGTAAGTCAGAAAAGGAACAAAAGAGAAAAGAAAAAAGGATGGAAGATCGTAGGAAAGGAAGAAAATCAAACCACAGAATAAATTTTACTAATGTATTCCTTACCAAATTACATATTTCTATATGTAGTTATCATTTGCTTCTTTTCATAAAGACATAAAAATTACATGAGAACTTCTATTCCCAGCTATAGTAAAGAAACAGGGGGCAGATTTTTCCTCCTACCCAAGTGATTAAAAAGTATAAACAACATTGATGTGACTACATTCATGAACAGTATGGTTCTCAGACACTGAATATCAAATGAGGAATGCTGGTGGTTCCTGAACAAAGAAAAAGTTTATATTTCATATAAAGAAAGTTAACCCATAGGTCAGACAGAGGACAAAAGAGAAAAGAAAGGATGGAAGACTGTAGTAGACTAAGACTGTAGACTGCCCTAGAGTATATTTTATGGAGACTGTCCAGGCCACTATATAGGGATAGCAGGTTCCTTTTGTTGAAAAGATGGAATTAAGTGAGAGAGACTAAGAACAAGTAGAGTTCACAAGACCAAAACGAAAAGTGAAAAGGACACATGGTGAAGTATATCAGAAATTTGCAGAAACGCAACACTGAGTGGAGCAAAGTGTGGATCAGAGAATGGATTTGTGAAAACAATTTGAAGCTAGGAAAAGAAAAAAATAAGAAAAATTAACACACTTCTTGAGGAACAAACCAGACTAAAACCAAACAATATCACCAAAAAAGATAACTCCTTCTTGAAGAGTAAAGCAAAATAGAACAAAACAAAAGCAAAGGAAAGTTTAAGTAGGACTAGAAACTTTTCATGTCCCCAGCATCCAAAGTGGAAACCCCCAAAACTCAGACTAGCCATGCAAAACATTAAGAAAATCGCTGCCTCAGTAGTGAGGAAAATTCATCTCCTGGATAAGGGTGTGTCTGGAACTACCTTAGAAGGAGGGCTAAATAAGTAAGCTAATCAGTTAACAATACGTCTACCAATGAGATCAAATGAAGCAAGTTTTAAAATTATTTCTTTTATTTTTTGAGCTTATAATATAAATTACATCATTTCTCCCGTCCCTTCCTCCAAGGACAATAGACCAGGGATGAGGCGCAGAGCCCAGGAGGCCTGAACCCTACACAAAGAACTACAGGAAACTAAAGAATGTGAGAGCAGGGAAAATCAGTTTTTTAAAACTCACATTCAAATAGAGAAGGGGTAAAAAAATTATGATCAAGTCAGACAACTATAAACAAACTGCAAGACCCTAGGTTTAATTCAACCATATTAATTCTACGTTAAAAACAAATAGTATTTATACTCCAATTAAAATGCAATCAGATCAGAGAAAACAAAAAGCAATAGTCAAACTATATAATGCTGATAGAAACTCCTTTTAAAAAATATAAAAATAAGCCAGATAGATTACAGGTTCATGCCTGTAATCACAGCAGGTTCAAAGCTGAGACAAGAGAATGGTTGCATTCTGAGGCCAGCCTAGGGTATATGGTTAGTTATAAGCTAGGCTATGACTCATGACTTATTGTCAAAGGAAGAACAAAACAAAACAGTAAGTGTGAGCATGTGTGTGTATGTGTGTGTGTAGGCAAATACATATAGGTTAAAAATAAAATCTTCAAAAACTTATTATGTCATGTGACACTAATCAAAATATAGAAATAAGAGATAAGACAAACTAGACTACAGGACATAAATACTACCAAGGCTGAAGATAATTACTTCACATGATAATAACAAAAGAGTCCAATAGAGTAATAAAAATGTATCAAAGTGTGTGGTTAGAGTTAGGGGTAAGCAGTACTTGATAAAAATTTACACTTTATAATAACCTTTATTAGAAAACACAAAAAGATAGCAAACTAATTACCTAAACCTTAGACTTAGAAAAAAATTTAGAAAAATTTCTTTTTATATAATATATTCAGATAATGTTTTCCTCCTTCTCCAATTCCTTTCATGTCATCCACACCTACCCAACAAGAAGCTAGGAAAGTAATGTTAAAGTAAATAGAGTAACAATAAAAATCAACAAAATAAAAAAATGATTTGAAAAAATTACTTGTCAACAAGAAAGAAAAAAAAAACCACAGATGTCCTTCGTAAGGATCTACAAGGAGATATTACCATAAGTCATCGGAAACCAAAAGTAAATAAGAAAAATATTGTGCCAATGTATCTTACAAAGTACATGAAACGGAACAAGTCTTGGATAACACAAATTTCAAAAATATTGGAAACAAAACTGCGGTACTGGACCTAGCTGGGGTTGAAGGTGCTAGGGATCCCCGATCCCCCAGGGCAGGCCCTCCACCCTGCTGTCGGCCTACAGTATGATTCATACTAAGAGTAGTAGCTACCCACCCTCACTGCCTGCCTATGTGCAATCCATGCACCTAAGTCGGGAGCCCATTCACCCCCTGCCCCTTCCGTGCACCCTATAAAAGTCCCTGGCCCACCCTGAATAAACAACCTCTGCTTCCACCAAGTCTGGAGGCCTAATTCATTGTGTCTTGTTCGTTCTCAGCGGGAAGAATGGGGGTCTGCCCCTGTCACCTGCCGCCAGGTCGCCTCTCTCCCAGCCCGGGTCCCGGTGTCTGGCCAACTTGGAGAACCAGAGAACTGAGCCAAAACCCAGCTGGCTGCAGGCTGGAATAGGGAGATGACCGACTGGCAGGGAGGCATGCTAATACAAAACCATATCAATTAATGAAACTAAATTATAATTTGAAACCCTTTCTCAGAGGAAACTGCAGGACCAGATGACATCAATTGTAACTTTTATAAAACATTTTGTAAACTACCAATTTTACAAAATTCTACAGAAAACTGAAAAAAACACTAGTTTCTGCCTTCTTCTGTCCTCCATGGGTCCTGACATTCAAACATACATTCAGACAAAACATACATATATATAAAATAAATAAACAAAATCTCAAAAATATTTTTAAGAGTTTTAATGTTGCTATGATAAAATACTCTGATCAATATGAAAAGTTAGGTAAAGAAAGGTTTATTTTAGATTAGAATTCCAGATCAGAGTCCATCATTGAAGGAAGTCACCGCAGAAACTACTTGCTCTCCCATGCAGCATTGCCTTTAACCAGGAAACTCACAGTCAAGTACAACAGAAGCAATGGGTCAATTCGGCCTGATGACTTGAGCCGGTTCATGCTCAGCCAGCTTCTTGATCCAGTTTAGGTCAATCTGCCCAGGAAATGGTACCACCCACAGTGGGCTGGGCCCTTCTGTATCAATTAACAATCAAAACAACCTCCTACTGACATGCTCACAGGCCAACTTGCTCTAGGGAAAACAAAAACAAAACAAAACAAAAAAAAAATGTCTCCTTAAGACTCTACTCTCAGGTTATTTCTAGGTTGGTCAAGTTGACATCTAACACGGCTATACCAAACACTCTTTACCAACTTAACACATAAATACATCTATTTAAGCCATTACTTTTCATTTCTTGTCCCCAAGATCTTGATTATCATACTGTAAACCTAACATTTAAAAGATTCCACAGTCTTTAAAAATTTCAACACTTTAAAGTCTAGAATCTCTTTAAAAATTCAGTCTCTTAATTGTGTGATCATATAAAATAAAAAAACAAACTACATATTTTTTTATTTCAAAAGGGAAAAACTAGAACATAAAACATACACACACACACACACACATTTAAGCAAAACCAAAACAGTAGTGTATGTCTGCTATTTGTCAAAACAGCAGAATGATGTCTGGTATCTAGGACTCCCAAAACGTAGTCTTCTGGCTTCACTTCACACTTACATTGACCTTAGCAAACATTTCAGGGTCCTGGCATCACCAATAACCTGGAAACTCCATTGATCCCGAGGCTGCATATTCACCAAAGGCTCGTCTTGATCTCTCCATGGAACTCTGACTCTGCCACACAGTGCCAAGCCTCAATTTCTCTCCATGACCTCTTCAATCACATAACAATCATGTAATCAGAACTACATAGGTGACCCTTAGACGTTGCCACATTCGTCTGCCAGATTGAGATATAGCCTCAGCACCCTTGGACAACAGCATCTGGTAATCCCTGAGGAAATACTTTCTTATTGTTCCAATTGAAACGTTTCACTTCAATGCTACTGATATCTTACTAATCACAGCTAATTTTTAAGCCCCAGCTTGGCCAGTAAGTGTCCCAAATGAGCCAAAGAGATTTTACTTCAGTGGTGTTGGCCTCTTGTTAATTACAACTGATTCTTCAGTCCCGGTTGATCAGCACAGAGTAATTATTTTACAAAAGATCACAAATAGTTCCAAAAGAGCCTTGCCTTCACTCTGAAACCTCACAAGAAGGACTCGATTGTCTGCCTTATACTTATCTTCCAAACTCCCATCAGAATGGCACATTAAACTCTGAGTACTCAACAGTTTTTCCAGTTCAAGGTCCCAAATGTTTCCAGGTTCCTCCCATAAAAAACAGTCCAAGGCATAAAACCACATGGTCAGGTCAATCACAGCAAGACATGACCATTCTGGTACCAATTTCTACCCTAATTTCATCTCTGTTAATAGGATTTAACTGACCAAAAGTGACTTATGAGCAAAAAAGGGTTTATTTCAGCTTATAGGTTACGGTCCATAATGGAGGGAAATCGAGACAAGAACTCAAGCAGGAACTTGAAGCAAGAGCCATGCAGAAAGATGGATTGCTAGCTGGCTTGCTTACTAAACTAGCTTTCTTATATAATTCAAGACCACCTGACTCTACAGATGGTGCTACATAGTGGGTTGGGCCCTCCTATATCAACTAACAATCAAGATAATCCCCTACAGACATTCCAACAGCCAATGTGATATAGGAAATTCCTCAAATGAGACTCTAGGCTGTCTCAGGTTAACAATTAAAGTTTACCAGGACAGCCTTCTTTTTGACAATACTAGCAGCTGAAAGTTTTTCAGAAGTCACAGTGTAGTAGAGATAGCTAGATTTCCTTAAAGAATTTGTAGCCTAAATAATTGTCTTCAACTCCACAGACTTATGCTTTTTTGTAAGTATAAAGAAATCAGCATAAAGAACATGTTGACTTCAACTTTTGATGACTGATGCTGTCAGATTTTCAGCTACAATCTTATTCTCATCTTCTCCTTGTGAACACATCTAAACAGCCTCATAGGAAAGCATATAGTTACTTTCTCCTTTGCCACCAGCAAGAGATTTGAACCACAAAAGGTCTTGCCCTAATAGTGCAACTCTCACACTGTAACTGCAATAAAAATTCAGGCCAATTTTCTTTCTTTTACTCATTATGGTTGTGCTTGAGAGATCTCCCCAGTTCTCTCAACTATATAAGGAACAAATATTTTCATACCCTATTAACATAAATGAAATTTCATCAGTTTCAATATCACAATCAATTTTGAATGAGAGTCCAAATGACTGCAGGTAGACATATAGCTAGCAAATATCTTCACCCCTGCTTAAATTAAATCCTCTCTGCTTCTGAGTTACAGTGGAATTTCTCTAGCCACTGCGGGGGGAGTGGGGGTGAGGTAGGGGAGGTAAGGATTTGCTGTCCACAAATTATAAGGAATCTTGAATTCAGTTATCACCGAGTAGATCCACAGATTGCTCTTTTGGGATGGAAGCGGGGTGGGGGTTTGCAGAACTTGGTCTCCCTGCTTGGTATATGGTCAGCTACAAGGAAGTACATAGATACCTATTCAAGGATCAAAGTAAAAAGTGTGGGCACGACATTTTGAGGGGACAATTAGTGAGTGGATAAATATTAGAGGTGTGCTTTATGGCAGTGTTATCTTGTAAAATTTAGGAGCAAAACGATGTTTTCTTCCTTGTCCATCTCATTAGTCTCCATTTTCTATCTAGACAGATGGTGCTATTTTAAAGATATCTATTTTTAAATAATATCTGAAACTTTGTTTCCTGTTGCTATTTTGTAGTTACCAAAGGACTCACATAAAATTGATTTTATAAAAAAATACAAACACAAAAACACCATAAAAAAGTGAACTAAATAAGATAAAATATCTCAAGACCTTAAGGCACTAATTTGTCAATTGGTTTAATTCATGCATTCCCAAATCTGCTTTATACTTCTCAGTGATGGCATTTCAGTGTACCTAATTCTAACAACTGTATAAAGTATAACAAATGTAACAAAAATAAGGAACTTTTCATAAAAGACTATAATTTATCTTTCAAGTATTAAATCCTTAGCTACACGAAAATTTAGCAGTTGACAGTGAAGGTAGAATGGTAATTACAGAGAAGCTGGTGATGAGCTTAAAATTGAGTAATATTCCTTAGAAATCATACAAATTCATAATCTCAGATCATCTCACAATCCATCTTTTTTATTTTTTGTTTGTTTTGTTTGTTTGTTTGAAGACATAATTTCTCTATTTCTCTGCTGTAACTCCAGCTGTTCTGGAACTCATTCTGTAGACCATCCTGCCCTCAAACTCACAGAGAATCACCTGCCTCTGCATCCCAAGTGCTGGGATTAAAGATGTGCACCACTACCACCCAGCACATTCAACCTTCTTAACTTGTCTCCCTATGCAATGGTTGATTTTAATACATCTCCTTAAGTAGGCCATGATACCCCATTTTTTGCCAAACACTAGTATACATCTTGCTAGGGAAGCATTTTTAGGTGTGTTTTATATCTAAAGCAGTAAACTCTAAGTACAGTAGACTTCCCTCCATTATAGAAATGAACCTCCTCTAAATCTTTAAAGTTCTTAAGAAAAAAAAGACTGAAGTACCCTGAATAAGAAGCAAGTCTGCTTCCAGACTGCCTTTACAAATTGTTCTCAACCTTCCTAATGCTGTGACCCTTTAATAGACTTTCTCATGTTGGGCTGACACCCAACTATAAAATTGTTTTTGTTGCTACTTCATAATTGTAATCTTGCTACTGTTGTAAACTGTAATGTAAATACCTAATCTGCAGATGGTCTTAGGCAAACTCTGTAAAAGGGTCAGTCAATCTCCAAAGGGGTCATGACTCACAGGTTGAGAAACATCAACTCTTTCCTGGGTTTCCACCAAGCCTAACTACCCTATATTTTGGGTTTGAGACTCTCATAATTGTATGAGCCAATTCCTTAAAATGACTGATAAATAATTGACAGGTAGACATATGTATACATACACACTAGAGGCTGTTTCATCTAGAGAACCCTTACTAATATACCTTTTTCCAATTTATCCTCTACCATGCATTCTGAGTCATCCTTCCCAGTAGAAATTGTATAATGCTACACCTGTTTTTAAATTCACTGCCATGAGAAAAATATCCAAATTTCTAATATATATGACCCAGAGATTAGGAGAATAAATCAAGGAGAATTTTTAAAATATTTTAAATTGAACAAAAATACAATTGATAAAAATACAAATAATTTATTATTTAATAAATACAAAAGATTGGGGTGTAATCTTCCAATTCTACCAAATATCAACACTCTATTTCCTCTTAATGTCTACATCCTTAAAACAAAACAAAACAAAACAAAAAATCTAGAGGTAGCACTATAAACAAGCTTAACTCCAAACATAGGAAGAATAGTAACCTCAGGAAAGATACATCAAGGAGTTCCTGAACTTCCTATTGCCTCTCAAAACATGTACAGGGTACTTCAAAGACACTCCAAAATGGAAAGCTGTGGAGCCAAGTCTCAGGTCATACATGTAGAAACTACTCCCAAATCTAAGGCTCAGGGAACATTGCAGAAGAGGTGACAGGAAGATAGTAAGAGCCAGAGGACCAGGGAGTTTGTTGTGAGGTTATGTCTCCTAGTAATTTCAGAAGCTATATCCATAAAGGTTTACTAACATGACAGCCCAAATGTGACTGAACAAGGAGGACATCAATGAACATGCCAAATTGGCCAGAGAAAAGTCCATAAGGGCTCAACCCTACATAAAGAACTACAGAAAGCGAAGCAAGCTGGGAGTGGGAGAAGTAGTCCTTCCCAGGGAAGAACATATCAATTGGTTTTCCAGTGCCAGTCAACCTGGAAAACATACATATAGGTAGCATTACATGGTCTAAATGGGTTATATTTAGGAATACATATGTATATACATATACATAGATGCATGCAATAACAGCTAGGTGTTTTTTAAGGTCATGAATTTTGTAGGGCAGTGGTGGTACATGCCTTAAATCCCAGCACTCAGGAGGCAGAGGGAGGCAGATCTCTGTGAGTTTGAGGTTGCCTGGTCTACAGAGTGAGTTCCCGGACAGCCAGAGTTACAACAGAGAAACTGTCTCAAAAAAAAAAGATAATTACTATCATGAAAATATAAAACTCACTATAAGAGTAGCACTGCAAGAAAGAATCAAACCTTATCAGAACAATAGACCACAAAATCACAATGAGCAATAAAAAAGAAAGAAAAGAACACGGGATATTCAAAACACCAAAAAGAAAACTAACAAAAATAACAGTAGTAATGGTTTTGATTCAGTTGTGACCTTAAATGTAAATGGATTGCATTCGTCAACTAAAAGATATAAAGGGTTAAAGAGGAATAATGAAACAGGAAGTGTTAAATCGGGGTGGGCATGAGAGAACAAAGTATTGGAAGGAACATGGAGAGGGACAACTAACACTAAAGGCCTGTTGAAAAAGCCATATAGGAACCTGCTACTGAAGTAGCTTCTGAAAACATATTCATGCACACATACACATAAAAAAAATTTTTAATGGAATTACCCTACAACAGGGGGACAATGGCCCAACTAGACACCACATACTAGCAAATAAAAACCCCAGTACCAGAAATGTACAACTCTTTTTGAGTTGTACAATGGGATCTCATAGATCCACCAGCTATTACTGGTGCCATTGATTGCCCTTCAGAACTTGATGGCTATTGCTAAAGGCACTCATACTTGAGTCACAAAGTATGGAGAAATCAAGCTACAAATAATTGGCTTAAGGATACAACTTAAAAAGTTGGAAAAACAAGAACAAAATAAATTCAAAACCTATAGATGACAAGAAGTAATAAAAATACAATGAAAACAATACAAAGAATCACTGAATCTAAGACTTGGTTCTTTGAAAAGATAAACAAGATTGACAGACTCTTGTCCCATCTAAACAAAGGAAAGAGAGGACCCAAAATTAACAGAACCTGAAACGAACAGGGAAACATTATAACAGACACTAAAGAAATTCAAATTATAAAAGAATACTTTAAAAACCTATATTCCATTGAGTTGGGAAACCTAAAAGAAATGGATGAATTTCTAGATTCACCCAAACCACCAACTTAAATTAAGAAGTCAACAACCTAAATAGACCTATAATAAATGAGGAGACTGAAATAGTAATAAAATACTTCCCAACTAAAAAAGTCCAAGCCCTGACGGATTCACAGCAAAATTATACCAGACATTAAAAGAATATTTACAGCCAATATTTCTTAAATTCTTTTTAAAAAGAAAAAAGAAACAGAAAGGGTACTCTCAAACTTCTTCTATGAAGCCAGTATCACTCTAATACCAAAATCAGGCAAAAATAAACAAAAAGAGAAAACTACAAGCCAATATCCATGTTGAACATAGATCAAAAATGCCCAGTTAAATACATAAACACAGAATACAGACATTCATCAGAAAGATTACCCATCATTACCAAGTTGGCTTAATCCCTGAAATACAGGGATGATTCAACATATGGAAGTCAATTGCAAGTCAATAAATGTGATAAGCCACATGGAGTTAGAATGAAAGAAAAAGAAAGAAAGAGAGAGAAGAAAAGAAGGAAGGAAGGAAGGAAGGAAGGAAGGAAGGAAGGAAGGAAGGAAGGAAGGAAGGAAGGAAGGAAGGGAGGGAGGAAGGAAGGAAGGATGGATGGAAGGGGAAAAAAGAGAAAAAAGTGCATGATCATCTCGATGGATTCAGAAAAAGCCTTTGACAAAATCCAACATATCTTCATAACAAAAGGCCTATAGAATGTAGGTCTAGAGGAAAAATACCTTACCATAATAAAAACCATCTATGAGAAACCAACAGCCAGCTGCCAACTTTCACCATATCGTTCTGCAAGACAGTCTAGCCACAACAATCATCTAAAAAAATAAAATAAATTTCTTGGTAAGAAGGTTAATTAGAAGCTTCACCAAAGAAACTTTGTGAAGTAGAAGAAAATAATAGAAGACAATATTGTTTCCTGCAAAAGAAAGATAGGAAAATGAACTTACAAGATCAAGTAAGAGCTCCACAGGGAGCAGGTGAGAGAAGCTCAAAGCAGAATGGCTGGCTAAACCAAGCTCCACCAGTAAACACAGTGGAATCAGCAGGAAGGACTTCTCACACATAGACACATAGAGGCCTGGCCAGCTAGCACAATGGAATCTGCTGGGAAGTGGTTTTCCTCAAACACACCAACTTCCAGAATCAAGAGCAGAAGCAGAGTATAGCATGGCTGGGGTGAGGGACAATATCTTACAACATTTTCTCTCCCATACTCTAATATGTAGAACAAAGAAATAGTGGCTGAATCCAGGGGTTCCCACTGGTCCCTCCTCCACAGAATACCTAGCTAGCCAAAGACTAGCTAAGCAAGAGAACAGCAAGGAATAATCCAACTGCTCACCTGAAAGAGAATACAGACTGAGTGTCAGATATAAGTTTAGACAACATGGCAAAGGCACAGCTATCCAAAATGACTTAGTTAAGAAGGCTGCTATGGGATACTCAAGGAACCATGACTATGAAATAAATGTGATTGTTATGTAACTTGTGCAACCAATTCTGGCAAGAGCTACTTTTTTGTGATTCTGCACTCTTGGAACCAGGGGCAAACTCTTACCCAGACTGAATAAAGTATATCAAATCCACCTATCACTCTGACCACCTTCCTTAATTTGCTTTCTTAACTGCTCCTCACAGTCCCTGGTTCCCTTCATGAAGATGTGATAAAACTCACTCCAAATAGTAGGGAGGCAATTCCAGAGCCACTTCCAGCTATCAAGTCAAGTCAGAGCCAGAAAAGAACAAGAGCCAGAGCTAAAGTGAGAGACAGAGTCACAAACATAGCTAAATTCAAGCAGGAGCCAGAGCTAGAACCAGGTTCAAAGCTAGAGTCTGATCCAGAATAGTCCTCAGAAATATGAAATACAGGAATGGGACTGCCTATTGCAGAGCAATTCCCAGGAACAAGGCAGGTTTTTAGGAGCCAGAGAAGGAACAAAAGACATGTCAGATGAAACCATTTGCATACCCTATGTCTGCACCCAGTTCTCCCTGTAACTATTTATTCATTTATAATACCCAATGTAACTGTAGCAGATCAGATCAGCCTTGTTCTTTTCTTCATACTTTAAAAATCTCTCTCTCTCTCTCTCTCTCTCTCTCTCTCTCTCTCTCTCTCTCTCTCTCTTCCTCTCTCTCAATTTATCCTTATTATTTCCTTTTTTATCTCTATCAAAAGAACACTGACTGCACAGGTTTGTAACTCTCTATGTCTCAAAGTGCTAAAAAATGGGGCAGCTCTAAGTTATCTGATAGTGTACCTTTAGCTCTCTTTTTTCAGAGACTCACACAAACTCACACAAATACACACCATTCATTTCTCCTACAGCTTCCCTTTTTAATTATATTCTCCCCTGTCCTAACTAGTTTTATGTCAACTTGACATAAGCTAGAGTCATCTGAAAGGAAGGAACCTCAATTGAGAAAATGTTTCCTTAAGACCCAACTGTAAGGCAGTTAGTGATTGATGGGGGAGAGCCCAGCCCATGGTTGGTGGTGCCACTCCTGGGCTATTAGTCCTGGTAGTCTTGGGTTCTATGAGAAAGCAGGCTGAGCAAGCCATGATGAGCACTTCAGTAAGCAGCACTGCCTCCCTTCCCCATGACCTCTGCATCTGCTACTACCTCCAGCTTCCTGCCCTGTTCAAGTTTCTGTCCTGACTTCCTTCAACAATAAACAGTAATATGAAAATATAAGCCAAATAAACCCTTTCTTCCCCAAGTTGCTTTGGTCATGGTATTTTGTCATAGCAATAGTAACCCTAACTAAGACACCCCCCTCTAATTTCTATCATCCAGGTACTAACTACTATGTCTTACTGTTTTTTTTTCTCCTTTCCCCCAAATCATATCCACAACAATTAATATATGGGAACACACATACAGTACTTTCAGTGTTCCTTTACTCCCTAAAATGATTGGTGTTTATGGGATGAATGTTCTGTGCTTAGCTCTATCTTCATGGTGGGTCTACCCCTGCATAGGGACTGTTATTGCAAATAGTATTCTTCTCCCTCATAGAACACCAAGACTGAAATCTGGTACCCTGAATACAAGTCTAACAGGGGGAAATGATTCTTTAATCCTACTATAATATAGTACCTCTGAAACATTTCTAACATTTCCACTGAAAAATAAATGGTGAGCTAAATAAAAAAAATTTTAATTCAACCAACAATTCTAGATGTACAAGTCCAAATGTAAAAACAATAGTAACATGAAAAACTAAGGCAACATGTGTCCTCCAAAACTATCAATCCCTGAGCAATAGCACCTCCTGAAAATTACTTAGACAAAATTCCAGACAATGAACTCAAAATGGTTATAAATATGCTCAAAGAAATGAAAGAGGAAACAAATGCATTCCTGAATGAATTCCAAGACAGTACATACAGCTAAACAGAATATGAAAGGCAATGCAAGATATGAAAATGGAATTCATTAGGGAAATAAGAAATAATTGGTCAAAGTACTGAAAAACAGTGACTGTTGAGTGATAATACCCAAATGGGACATCTGTTCACCCCTTCTAAAGCCTAGGGAATGCTGTAGAAGAGATAGAAAGAATGTAAGAGAAAGGGCATGGGGAGGTATGTGCTAATGAAACATGTCTACTGTATATGACATGGTCATTGCAATCATGACACACAGCTGCTATGGACTTACACAAGATTAGGCATTTCAATATTCCATCATGGATGGGGAAGGAACTCTTGAGGCCCCACCTCTACCTGAAGAGCTACTGGCTCTTAACATGGCCAGCTGGTCTCATACTCCTGCAGCTATGTTTCCCCTTCATGAAATACTCTATCTTTCTGGAATTGTCATGCAAGATAAGCCTTTTTTTCCTTAAGTTGATCTTTATTCAGGATATTTTATCGCAGCAACAGAAACAAAACTTAAGGCTTGTGACACAACAGATGGGCAAGAATCTTACAGTGAAAGAAATGTCATGTTTCCAGAGTATGTCTTGACTGTGATATTATTTTTTAAATGTTATTTGTGTTTTCTTATGCTATTGAGTTAGGGAGGGGCAGTTTAAATAGGGTTTTTCATTTTTTAATCCTTCCTCCTTTTCCTTACCCACCCTATTTTTTTAGTTTTTTTAACCCATCAAATACATGTGGTGCTGCTCATACACTCTGGGATATATAGCTTTCCCCTGGAATGTGACACCCTTAAAGAAAACTGACTCTGCTTCTTCTATCAGCTACCAATTGTCAATGGCCCCTTAGCTAGGGATAGGAATTTGAGCCCACTTTTCTTCTCTATCTTGAAATTTTTGTCTGGCTTGAACTTGCCCAGGTCTGGTTCATGATGTCTTAACTAATCTCAATTCATATTTACAACTGCCCTTCTATGTCCAGAAAACACTGTTTCCTCATAGTAATCTACTGCCTTCAATTCTTAGTATCTTTATCCTCTATTCCAAAATGATTCCCAAGCCTTAGGAGGAAGGGATGTAATATAGATGTCCTGTTTAGGGCTGAAGATTCTGTAGTTTCTTATTTTCTGCACCTTGACAAGTTGTAGGTCTCTATATTAATTGCCATCTACTGCAAAAAAAGATGATGTGGTGAGGGTTAAGAGATACACTGATCTATGTATAAAATGATAAGCCATTAGTAGTTGTTTTACTACTATGTCCATTTAGCAGAGTAATAGCAGTAAGTTCTTCCCTAGGGCCTATGACCAGTCTAACCACAGATTCTTGGTCTCAATATTGGTACCAGATATGGGTTTCAGTTTGTAGAGTTGGCCTTAAATCCAAGCAAGAGTGGTTGATTACTCCCATAATATTCATGCCCCTATTGCTCCAATGGACATGCCACTATTGCACAAGTAGGCATGTCATTCAAGGCCAATCATTATTGTAGTTGTCAGGGTTCATAGCAAGATAATATAAATGATTTTTATTCTGATACCATGCATAGCATCTTCTAGCATGGTGAAAGCTAACCAATACGTGTTAACTTCCAGGTGAGTGCTAGCTTGATTTCTGTGTTTTTGTGACTCAACTATTGTCAGAGCCCAGTCCAATGGAGTCGTGAGAATTCTGAGTGCTTGTGAGAAAACTCCAAGAAAACGAGACAAGAAAAGTCTTGTGACCTCAGTTTCTTCAAAGCACAGACTTGTTCTTGGAATGTGTTTTTGTGCTACTTCCAGGTGTAGCAGTTGGGGTGCGTTTACTTCAGCTGTTATTATTCATAGGCCTCTATGGAAAAACATGTTTTGCCACATGAGGCTTGTTCTTGTGATTGCATATTTTATTCAGGTGACTCTTTTTAACCCTCGAGTATAAATTGTCTGGTTGGCTACTGAGTGAGACTTTAGTCCACCTCATTATTAGGCTCTGCTCTTCCAGGTTCACACTGCCAACTAGAGTGGTAAACAAACTATGTAGTGTCTTCAGCAATAAGATACTACTGTCAGGTTATGGAGGGTAAAACTTCTGGCAATAGTCTGTAATATTTGGGAGGGTCTACAGTACCTCATTGACCAAGAAGTCAACCATTTGTGACACTGTACGTTTCATTTGCTAGCCTATGGTGTCTAGTAGGGTTATTATGGTTCCATTATAGGGTAACTCCATTTAAACTCATATTAGATATGAGTATGCATATATTTTAGGGTGTTTCTACAATAGTAGCTTTCCATATGACTTTTCAAAGTGTTAGAGTTATTGACCCCGTCCCTGAATTCTCTTCTCTACCCTATATTCCCATTACCCACCACCCCATTAAACCCCTTCTGCTCCATTTTCCTCCTTTAACCCATTATACCACTATATTCTATCTCCCCTTCCTTGAAGTCCTCCTTTCCACATAGCACCTTACTAATTTTTTGCAAATGAAACACACAATATCTGAAGATACAAAGCTAATATTCACAAAAGAGAGGAAAGATAGGAAATTTGTCTTTCTAGGTTTGGGTTGCCTCAATCAAAATGATTATTACCAGCTTCATTCATCTACTTATGAATTTCACAATTTCATTTTTCTTAACAGCTGAATAATACTCCATTTTTAAACATACCATATATTTATTATCCCTTCATAGACATCTAGGTTGTTTCCATTTCCTGGCTATTGGGAATAGAAAAAATATTGAATATAGATGAACAAGTTTTCTTACAATAGAATATAGAGTTTAACTCATTTATTTTTCTATTGCTGTGAAGAGACATCATGGCCAAGGCAACTTATAATAGGAAGCATTTAATTGGGGATTGCTTACAGTTCAAAGGGTAAGTTCATGACCATCATGGTGGGAAGCATGGCAGCAGGTAGGCAGGCTTGGCACAGGAAATACTTCTGATCCATAAGTTGGAGTCAGAAAGAGAAAGACTGGGTCTGGCATGAGCTTTTGAAACCTCAAGTGACATACCTCCTCCAAAAAGTCTATATCTCCTAGTCCTTCCAAAACAGTTCTACCAACTAGGAACTGAACATTCAAATATATGAGCGATGGAGCCATTCCCATTCAAACCACCACCACAGAGTTCTTTAGGTATATGTTCAAAAGTGGTATAATTGAGATAGTAGATCTATTTCTAGCTTTTTGAAGACTCTCTACACTGATTTCCATAGCCGCTGATTGTGCTTGCACTCCCACCAGCAGTGAATAAGTGTTCCTTTCTTGTGCCAATAGTTTTAAGTATATTCTCTATTTCCTCCTCTGTTGGAATCAGAGTATCAAATCTTACACAGAGAAAGATCTAGTTTCATTCTTGTACATGTAGTCATCCAGTTTTACCAGTAACATTTGCTGTAGATACTACCTTTTCTCAAATGTGTATAGTTGGCCTCTTTGTCAAAATAAGGTATCTGTAGGAGTGTAGAATATTATTTTCAATTTTTTTATATTTAAGTCTATGTATGAGTGCCTGCATTAATGTATGATATCATGTGTATGCCTGGTGCCCTCAGAAGCCAGAAGAGGGCACGAAATCCTCTGGAATGGAGTGACAGACAGGAGTCACAATATTGGTGCTAGGAACCAAACTCGGGTCCTCTGGAAAAGCAGCAAGAGCCATCTCACCTGATTCCTAGTTGTGGTATCAAAGAAGAGTTTTATAAAGTGTTACACATAAAGAAACTGTAGCAAAGAGTACGTGAGATTTCTCAGAAATATTTCTTACAACTAAATGTACATCTTGAAATAAAAGGTTTAGCTTGAAAAAATGGAGAAGACATTAAAACACATTTGGGAATAAACCTATAGCACTATATTCACATGTTAGAAAAGAAGTTATCAAACGAATGACTGTCTCTACCTAAAGAAACTAAAAAGGGACAAGCTAAGCCTACAGTAAAATTTTAAAAAGATCAGAGTAGAAATTAATGTGATAGAATAAAGGTAAAGATAAAGAAATAGGAGTTTAAAAGTTCCATCTTTGTGTATGATTGATAAGCTTCTCACTGATCAGAAAAAAAAGGAATGACACAGCAAGCAATAACAGAAGTTAAAGAAGGAAAATCAACAGTGATCTCAAAGACAAAAAAGTATACTAAGAAATTTGACATGGTGATTTTCACAATAGCTACTAATTTCTAAGGAAACAATATACTTTATTTAGTTATAAATGCTCAACTTACTTGGATGTTCAAGCAAATGCAATTGGCATTTTTGTAGAGGATAGTTAAGAAAAATTAAGGATACATTCGTATAGCACCTGTTCTTGTTCCAATAGCCAAGATTTTCTGGACTGGATCAAAGGCCAATGCTGTGGGCTGATAAGGAAAACCATGCCGAACTGTCTGAAAGAGAGTAAATAGTAGAAATAGTCATCAGGGAAGTGAAAATTAAAATCATGACAAGAAACTATTACATGGCCACCAGAATGACTATAATTAGCTTTTAAATGAGAAAAGGACTCTCATATGCTGTTGGTGAAAGTACAAAATATTTTATAACCACTTTAGAAAACTGTCTTTCAACTTCTAAGAAACTAAAAACATACCTATAATAGAGCCTAGAAATTCCACTGCACACGCAACTAAGAAAATTTAAGATGTCTGTCCACAAAATTGTATTCTTAATTTTACATGAGTGACTTTAATCATAATAGTAGACAATCAGAAATAACCCAGATGCCTATCAATAAAAGAATTTTTTAATCTGTCATACAAATCATTAAATGAAATACCATGTTATAATTAAAAGATATTATACTAATAGATACAGTAACATGAATGATTATCAAAAACACTGTGACTAGTGTGCTACGACTTTATGTCCTACTTGCTTCTTTCCCACTTCGTTTCATTTTCTATCACTGTCATGCATATAGTTTAACAAGTCAGATAATTCCATAGGAAACAATGTGGTGATTATAATTCATTTCTATCTCTCTCCAATATGTTCCTTTCCAGATTATATTAATTTTATTCTCTTCCCATATTTGTTTTGGTATTTTTACCAGATGTATCTCAACATTTTCTATACTGTTAGCTACTAACTTTTAGCAAAATCATTTTCTTTTCTTCAGCCCCCTCCATTACACATGTACATGTACTTATTATATGCCTGTCTCCCAATAAAGCATAATTATTTGCACTGTACTATTGCTACTCTCTTATTCTGCCACAGAAATTGTTTACTCCCAGGGGTTAAAATTATTTTCTTAATTTGCTTAGTTTTTATGTGCTTGTTATAATTCAACCTCAAATTCTTCTCTCAATTGCCCAAATTTCATTTTAATGATAAATATAAAGGTACATATTTTAGTAAGCAGAGTCAGAGAATCCTATGACATACAAACAACCAATAGTGACAAAAACAAACAACCTAGCTGTCCAGGGTTCATTAGCAGAAGAAGAATTAGCTGCAAACAAAAGGCCATGAGAGATAAAATACTGCTTTTAATATAATAATAATATCAGGGAAAACTCACATTGTATAGCTTACATAATTTCTTATTACCTTATGCACTGTAAAGGAAAATATTTGTGAACATAAGTACAAAATGTTAAATAATATATTAGTAATCCAATCCATTAATGAAGCCAATAATGAAATGTGACTCTCTCAAATAGTTTATTCCAGAAATAGAAGTAAAATGTCAAATATAATTACATCATCTTTAAGCATATATGAAGGAGTATATAGACTAGATGCATATACTTCAAATATCTTTACATATACTACATCAATATTAATTTATTTTACCCTTTTTCTTCCTTAAATTTTGATCTCTGCAGGCTCCAGCTTCAAACTGTAAGAATTTCCATCTACTCAAAAATAATAATGGGTATGATACAGAGAAATGAACATAATTTTTATCATGAAAGTCTCTTTACAAATGTTATTTCTAAAAAGGAAACTTAGGAGCATGCTGTACTTTATGTGGCTACTACCTCTGTGAATTTATCTTTAGAGTTAGCAATGCTAACTATTTTAATAATATGATCTCCTGATATTTAACTTAATACAGTATTGTCAGAAAAAGTACAAAACACAAATAAATTTTCTCTATGAGACCAAAGTATCATTTATGCTATTTCTATTGTATGGAAAAGAACAGAAAAATTTAAAGTGTGTCTGTCCGATTTAAACAAAAAATTTCAGAACAGAAGATATCTATAGTTGGTTAGATTCTGCAGAGGTAAATGGAGATATTTGGAGAACAGCTATTATAAGAGGTTGAGGATGGCAGAAAATCTCTAGTTTCAGAAGCAAAGTGAAGTTGAAAACTTGCAGAGCAATACAGAAGGAGAAAGTCCAGAGCTTGTCCTGGAGAACTAGGTCAACTCGAGAAACAGAGCAAATGCGACTGCAGATGGCAGCAAAAGACAGAGAGTCTCAGAACATCTGCAGTGCACTGAGCACAGACATTTAAAGAGAAGAGACCAAAGCAGAAAGAGGAGATACAGGAAAACCCTCTCCTCTTTGCACTAGATGGGGACAGTATCAAAAAACATTTTTCAAAGACTCATTGGGCAGCTTGGCAATCCTAGAGGAGAAAGACCCTCCCTGGCTCATGCTCTGAGAACATAGAATAAGTTTCACAAGATTAGAATCTGAAACCTGGACTGCAGAACATCTCATCACAGTAGAGCAAAACAGCTTTGGATGAGGACTTCACCATATTCAGTGAAGCAGAAATCTAAGTCATGTTGTTGTTTGTTGTTGTTGTTGTTGCTCTTGTTGTTTGAGACAGGGTCTTATGACGAAGCTTGCTAGGTAGGCAAGCTGGCCTTGAACTCACAGAGATCTGCCTGCCTCTGTTCAAGTTCTGGGATTAAAGGCATGCACCACCATATCCAGCTACTAATTCATCTGCGAAGTGGAATACAGACTCCCGTTTTTAAGATATTCTTGATTGTGAGAAAGACCACCCAAAGGCATGACTAGCATTCTCAACCAGACCATAAAAAAACAACCCCGAGGTATGATCATCATTAATAACCTAAAAGCAAAAGACCACTCAGGGGCATGGCTAACACCTACCACCAAAATCTGTAATCCTCAAATGAATGTCTACAGGCAAGACTAGACCAGCACACAGGTGAGAAATTATAACCAGCTCTTTGCTTCACCTCTATTTTCTTATTTGATGCTCAATGTCAATGTAGCTTTGTCCTCCTCTTTTCCTTTCCTTTTGATAGGCTTTCCCTAAACAATATTGCACTAATAAGTTTAAAGGGGTAGGGTCTCCTTCATCAGCCTCCCCAAACATGTGATTGTTTTAGATTCCCCAATTTAATTTCTTTACCTTTTTCTTTTCATTCTACCTTTAGTCCTCTCTTTGTCTCTATGGTCCCTACTTCTAATTGCTTTTCCCACCTCTATTTTTCCCTTTCTCATACAAATACTAATTGCTAGTCTTACTCTTTTCCTTTTTATACATATTCTTACTGACTAGTATTTTCATGCACACAATACTGTGTTTCTTTACTCACTAAAAAAATTTGAAAATTTAAAACTGGTAAGAGAGTTAAGTTTTAATTAGCTATTTTTGCATTCACAGAACTATCCTTCGGTTGTGTTATTTATTCAGATAATATTCTACTCTTGAGTGGTAATGAATCTTTAGAGTCTGAACATATGGTCTGGGGACTACTAAGATACACTAGTAGTCCAATGGGGGAAATGACACTTCTATCCTATTACAACTTACTGCTACTTGAACACTACAAACAGTTTCACGGGAAGAATGTGAACAACAGAAAAGCAAAAATCAAACAAAAACATCTAACCGACTGTTGAGTCACAGGTACACAAGTCTAACACAAAAAAAAAAGAAACTTGAACAATCAAAGCACCATGACGCCTCAAAAAGTTACTTAATTCCACAGTAATGTCCTCGAATGAGAGTAAATTTGAAAATGTAAAAAAAAACAGGGCTAGAGAGATGGATCATGGGTTAAGAGCACTGATTGCTCTTCTGGAGGACCTGGGTTCAATTCCCAGCAACCATATGGCAACGCATAACCATTTGTAACTCCAGTCTTAGGGGATCCAATGCCTTCTGGCTTCCATGGGCACCACACACATGATGCACAGAAATACTTGTAGGCAAAACATTTAAACATATAAAATACTCAACATGCATAAAATAAAATAATTAAAACTCAAAAGGCAAAACCTTCAAAAGAATATTAAATCTGTTTTTCTGGGTTTTGGTATTTGTTTGTTTTTTAGAAAAACAGAAAGAATATTAATAGGCTACTCAAGGTGGTATGTGCTTTTAATTCCAGCACTTGGAAGGCAGAGGCAGGCAGATCTTTGTGAGTTCAAGGCCAGACTGGTCTACATAGTGAGTCCTAGGTCAAGAATTACATAGTGAAACTCTGTCTCCAAAGCAAACTAAAAAAAAATCAGGGCAGGGGGGATATACTAATAAACTCTTGAATAGATTAAAAGAGAACTCAAGCCAACTACATAATGAAAAAGGAAAGTCAATATAGAATATGAAAGTAGAATTCAAAAAGAAAGAAATACTGAAAAAAAAAATCAAACTGGAAATGGGCAGTTCCACAAAGTCAAATAATAAACTCAGAAGAACGCACCACCAATAGAATGAATCAAGTGTAAAAAAGACTATGATGAAGTAGATGAATTTGAATATTCTTACAATTTTTTAAAATATGAGCACAACACTTGAGATTCATGGAACATCATTTTAAAAACCAAACTATGAGTTAAGCTTAGAAGAAGAAAAATGTTATGTTAAAGGAATAGTAAACATATTCAATAAAATTATAGCAGAAAAATTTTCCAGATGTAGGCAAATAGGTGGCCACCAGGTTACAGGAGACATTTAGATTGTCTGACAAGACCAAAAATGAGCATCCCCATGTCATGCTACAGTTAAAACTCTAAATATACACAACAAAGAAGGTATTGAAAGCTTCAAAAGAGAAATGCCAAGTCACATATCAGCAAACCTGTCAGAATAAGAACAGGAGTCTCAGTAAAAACTCTAAAAGCTAAGAAGACATGGAATGATAAAGTATAATAACTGTCAACCCAGATTACACTATACAGCAAAGCTGTCCTTCATAATGGAAGGAGAAATAAAATGTTTCACTATAAACACAAACTGAAAGAATTTATGACCACTAAGCCAGAGCTAAAGATCCTCAAAGGAATCGTACATATGGTAGAGAGAAGATAAGCACATCCATGAAGTCTCAGGAAAGAATACACTGCATAGAACAGTAAGTGAAATATGAAAAATTGGAAGAACTAAATATTAACCTTTAAATTTTAATTGTAAATGTTAAGGCTTTCACTTTTTAATTAAAAGACATATACCAGGAGATTGGATTTTAAAACAGACCCATCTATTTAATGCCTATAAAAACTCACCTCACTGTCAAATACAACAGCCTTAGGGTAAAGGCCGAAAGGAGCATATTTCAAGGCTAGAAGATACTCTGAGAATAGACACAGAAAGCGCAAGTATAGCAATTCTAATTCTGACTAAATAGACTTCAAATGAAAATTATTTAGAAGACATAAACCAGGTCACTAAATATTGATGAAGGAAAAAATCCAAAAAGATGTTTTCTCAATTCTATACATATATGCATTGAACATCAATGCACCCAGTTTCATAAGACAAACATTAATAGATATAAAGTCACAAATTTACCTCTACATAGTAGTATATATCTTCAATACCTACTCTCTTTGATAGACAGGTCTATAAATGGCATTCTAGCTGGTGGTTCATGGCAACAGACCCGGGACCATGGCCTAGTTCACCCAAAACCTTACTGAGAAGGCCTCGGCTCTGGTGAAGGCTGCTATGATTTACTTGAAGCCTTTATTGGTCACATTTTGGCACTACACCAAGGTTGAGCTGGTTCTCCCAACTACTGCTGACCTATTTATAGAGCATGACCTATTCAGAGCATAAAAAACATCCAATGCATTAAAATTGGTAACTTCAAACAGTTCACAGTTAAGGAAGCTATGGCTAATACTTTGGTGGCTCCTGAGATGCAGATGTGGTTTTATATTGGTGATATCATAGGAAAACACGGTGTCTTTGCTATAACTTTTTTTCTTTTTTCTTTTTTTTTTTTTTTTTTTGTTGTTGTTGTTCGTTTTTGTGGGGTTTTTTTGTTTTTTGAGACAGGATTTCTCTGTTGTAACTCTGGCTGTTCTGGAACTCACTCTGTAGACCAGGCTGGTCTCGAACTTACGGAGATCCACCTGCCTCTGCCAACTCAGCCTCCCCAGTGCTGGGATTAAAGACATGCACCACCATAGCACAAATATATTTTTTCAAAATTTTAAAATCTGGTTTTATTTGAGTTCTTCTTTGGATGTTCCTTGACCATGTGTAATGAGACTATTTGAATAAAGTAAGAGCTATAAAAAATGGAATTATAGATCAAATAAACCTTGATAGACTGCTAGAGAATAACACTATATAATATACAATTCTTATCCTCAATCCAAACAGTTTTCAGATGACATGATCCTATATACAAGAGACCCTAAAGCTACCATCAGAAAACTCTTAAATATCTTTATCAAACACAATACATAAAATAAACAAAAATTAGTAGCCATTCTACATACCAATAACAAATATGCTGAGAAAGAAGTAAGAAAAACAGTCCCATTCACAATAGCTTAAAAAAACATATGAGGTTGGCAAAATATTTCAGTGGGTAAGGATATCTGCTGTTAAGCCTGAGAGCCTGAGTTTTCACAGTAACAAAAGTAGCAATGACACTGGTACAAATACGAACACATGACTCAGTGGAATGAATGGAAACCCATTAAGGCTACATGGCTACAGCCACATGATGCCAAATAAATGACAGAATGGCAAAATGGCAAAAAAAAAAAAAAAAAAAAAAAACAGGAAAACTAGATAGTCACATACAAAAAAATAAAAATAAAGCTAGATCTGTCACACTGTACAAAAATCAATTTAAAATGGATCAAAATCATAATGCATGAAGTAAAACCAACTGGTTTTTTTAAAGGATAAAAAAGAGCAATAAAATGACTCCTAATGATATTCTGATATTCTCATAGATCAGTACCTTGTTCAGCCATCATCAGAGAAGATTCTTCTAGAACAGACGAGAACAAATATACAGACCCATGGCCTGAAATTACCTAGAGAGCGAGAGACTCAGCCCTACATATGGTGTCTCCACCAAATCCCACCCCAACTCAGAGTTCAGCGAACCTTGAGGAAGAGAAGGCAGAAAGACGTAAACGAGTAGGTCTCTGATTCTTGTGCCTTTTCTTGGGCTCTTTTCCTTCTGCTGGTTTGTATTGTCCAAAATAAATATGGTAGTTGTTTCGTCTTAATATATTTTGTTTCTTAATATATTTTTCAAAAATGAATGAATGAATGAATGAATGAATGAATACCTAGCCACTAGAGTAAAGGCTAACAACTGAACTGTTATTTATACCTATTGGGAGATGGAAAATCAGCTTTCTCCAATGGAGTGACACTATGTATATCAACCACTCCAAGGCAAGCCTCATGTTCAGGTATAGTTGAACAATAGATAATGTATTCCACATTTTCCTTTTGTTTCTTTGTTGTTTGGTTGGTTGGTTGTTTTTTGTTTGTTTGTGTTTGTTTCTTGGTGTGTGTGTGTGTGTGTGTGTGTGTGTGTGTGTGTGTGTGTGTATTTGATTACAAGTTGTTTTTTTTTTCATTTTTCCTGTTTGAGTGTTGTTTTATTTTATTTTATTGGTTTGGGGGTTTCGTTATTGTATTGGGTGTTTGTTTGCTTGTTTTTGAGAAAAAAAAACTTAAAAGATAGGTAGGCAGGGAGGGGGAGAGGACCTGGAAGAACTTGAGGAAAGAAAAGAATATAGTCAAAATATGTTTAAATTTAAAAATGTTTTTAATACTAAAAATATTTTTAAAAAGATAAAATGTGAGACTTGAAATTCTAGGACTAGAGAAATGGCTCAGTAGTTAAAAGCACTTGCTGCCAAAAAAGACTTAATTTTGGTTCCCAGTACCCATTTCAAGGGACTCACAACCTGCTGTAACTCCAGCTCAATAAAAATAAAATAAATCTTAGAATTAAAGTTCTAAAACTATTAGTAGGAAACAACTCAAGATAGAAAGAGAGATAAGAACTTTCTACAAAGTACTCTGTTCCAATTTGCTTTCTGTCAATATGATAAACACAATGATCAAAGACAACTTGCGGAGAAGAGTTTATTTGACTTATACATCCGATTACAGCCCATCACTGAGGGAAGTCAGGGCAGAGCAGTAACTCAAGCAAGAGCAGAGGCTGAAACCATGGAGGAAAGCTACATAGTGGCTTCTTCCACTGGCTTGCTCCCTCACTTTCGCTCAGCTTGCTTTCTTATACTGTCCAGGAGTACCTCTCACAGTGGACTGAACCATCCTACATCAAGTAGTAATCAAGAAAATGCCCCCATAAACATGCCCACCTGTCAATTGGTTAGAGACAATGTCATATTGAAAATCCTTTTGATAACTCTAGGTTGTGTCAAGTTGATAGTTGAAACTAAATAGTAGAGTCTCTAACTGTTCAGAAGATACTATCAAGAATTGAAAATGAGGTTACATGAAATTAAAAAGCTTCTTCAGAACAAAATAATTAATTAATTGAATAAAGACATAACCTATCGAATGGAAGGAAAATCTTTGCTCCCATACATCTATCAGAGGACTGATATCTAGAATATATAAAGAACTCATAAAAATAAAACAGTAAAATCTAACCAATAAATGGAGAATAATATATATAATTCTTAAATGACGAATTATAAAAATCCAGAAAACAAATGAGAATATATTCAACATCCTTAGTCATCAGGAAATGAACCGCAATCTAAATGACTATTATTAAGTAAATAAACAACAACAAATGCTGGAGAGGATGCCAGAGAAAGAAAACCCTTATACACTGCTGATGGGGATGTAAGTTGGTCTTGATACTATGGAAATCCATAGAGAGAGGTCTCTCCAAAAACTAAAAATAGAATTATCATATGACCAATTATATCACTTCTGTGTGTATAACTGAAGGACTCCAGGCAGTATATCACAGAAATACCCAAATATCATGTCTATTATAGCTCTATTCACAATAGCCAATTTATGGAATTGGGCTAGGTATCTGCAAATAGATGGATTGTAAGGAAAATATGACATATATGTGCAAAGGAGTTTTATTCAGCAATAAAGAAGAATGAAATTATGTCCTTTGGTGTGGAAGTCATTGATGTCACCAGAGATAATCATATTAAGTAAATTAAGTCAAGCATAAAAAGTCAAATATTACATGTTTTCTATGATTTTTCATTCCTAGAATTTTTTATAGATACACAAAATCAATGACACACATACACACACACACATGTATATATGTATGTGTGATGTAAAAGCAGGGATGATTAGAAAAATGGGGGATATTCCCAGAAGTGAGTTGGAAAAGGAAGAATAAAGGGAAGGCATAAGATGGGGATAAATGGGTTAAATTACATGATACATCTCAACAGAAATTGTATTTATGAAACCCAGTGAGCCCTTTAATCTAAATTAACATAAGGATAATTCAATCTCAGGGTATATATTGGCCGTATTATTATTGCATCAACAAACTGAAGAACTAAACATGATTATATATGATTATATCAATGGTTTCTAGAAATCCAACTGATAAACTTTAGTAGTTAATACATTATAAACAACATTTATAATACAATTTATAAAAATAAAATTAAAAAAACCACCCAAAGATAATAAATTTTAACAAAAATTGCAATGCACATAATAAATAGCAAAAGCTATAATCACTCCCATTAAAATCAGGAAAGAGACTTATCTTTACTATTTAATTTTGTTTTATAAGTTCAAACTATTTCAGCAATGCAGGAAATTGAAAAGATTTATATAAGAAAGTAAAAGCCAAAATAAACTTCTGACACTTTGGGGAGCTGAGGAGATGACTCAGTGGGTAAAAAGGCTTGCTACACAAGCATGAAGATCTGAGTTCTAATCTCTAGCAACCATGTTTAAAAGTCCCATATGGTCACACAGGCACTTGTAAACTCAGCACTGTGGGAGAGCAGTGGAAACAGGTGAATTTGCTAGGGCTTGCTGGTTGCAAATCCAGTTTCAGTGAAAGACTGTCTCAAGGGAATAAGTTGGGGTGTGATCCTCCTGATACATGAACTCCCACATACCATGCAAACATGCTCTATACACACATTCACAATCTACATAAAGGAATGAACGGATAAAAAAATTAGAAATAATTTTGTAGTGGGTTGGTGGGATTAATATTGTGAAAATGGCTGTCCTACCAAAGCAATCTACAGATACAACGTAATCCCCGTCACACTTCTAATGCAATTCTTAATAGAAACTGGAAAAATAATCTTAAAGTTCACACAGAAGCACGAAAGACCCAGGATAGCTAAAATAATTCTGAATTATAAAAACACTGCTGAAAATTCTCCATGCCTGTTAAATTGTAGAACCACAGGAGTAAAAACAGCATGGCACTGGTACAAAAACAGACACATTGCAATGACGTACAATTGAGGATCCAGATATAAGTCCATGCACCTAAAGGGACTCTTTGACAAAGATGGCAAAAATGCACATTGGAGGAAAGAAAGAATCTCTAACAAATGCTAGAAAACTGGATGTATACATGTGAAAGAATAATTAACCCTTATCTTTTACCTTGCACAAAAATAAATTTCAAATAGATTTGAGGACATTAGCATTAGACCTAAGACCCTGAACTTCCAGAGGAAATAGTATGGAGTTTAAATAAAGATGTCAGCTCAGGTAAGAATTTTCTGATTAGGACCTGGGTCCCACAGGAAATAACTTCAACAATCAGTGCAATCTCATAAAATTTAAAAGCTGCTATACTGCAAATGAAACTGTTAATCAAGTGAAGAGACAGCCTATAGAATGGGGATAAAAATCTTTGCCAGCTATACATCAGACAGAGGATTAATGTATAAAACTTAAAAACCTAACACCAAGAAATTTTGTTTAAAAAATGGGCTAGGAAGCCAGGCGGTGGTGGTACACCCCTTTAATCACAGCACTTGGGAGGCAGAGGTAGGTGGATCTCTGTGAGTTTGAGGCCAGCCTTGTCTACAGAGTAAGTTCCAGGACAGCCAGAGTTATAACAGAGAAATCCTGTCTCAAAAACCAAAATAAATAAATAAACAAGCAAGTAAATAAATATAAATAAAATAAAAAATGGGGTAGAAAACTGAACAGGGAGCTCTCAAATGAAGAAATACTGAGAAAGATTTTTAAAGTATTCATCATTCTTAGTTATCAAGGAAATACAAAATAAACTTACTTTGAGATGTCATCTTACCCCTGTAAAAATGTCTAAAATCAAGAGAAAAAATTACAACAAATATTGGTGAGAATGTGGAGCAAATCACTGATGATAGAAGTATAAACTGGTATAGCCACTATAGAAATTAGTATAAAGGTTCCTCAAAAAGCTAGAAATAATCCTGCCATATGACTCAGATACACTACTCCTAAACATAGATTCAAAAGACTCTATACCCTACTACAGGCATACTTGGTCATCTACGTTCATTGCTGCTTTGTTTATAATATCTAGGAATTAGAAGCAGCCAAGATATCCATCAACTGATAAGTGAATAATGTGAAAATGTGGTATATATACACAATGTGATCGTATTCAGCTTCCCCATGTCTAAATAGATAGGACCCCTTCTCCTCATATTTCCCCAGACCAAGTACAATTAAGGCAGAACTGTATAAGACTGGTTGGAAGGGATAGCTAGATACTCAGGTAATGGTCCCATGATCCTCCCCACCCTCTTCTTTCTATAAGGGAAAGTAAATAATCCAGCTGTGATGATCTTTTGTGAGCAAGTCCAGCAGAACTCCTGAAGATAGTAGCAGTTTGGTTCAGAGGATAAGATTGTACAAGGGGTTATGCAGAATGCTAGGAGGGGGAGGGAAGTAAAAGAGGGCAAGAGGTATGTAAAGAAAAGTTTATTACATTCATATAAGTTCCTTATATAACATATAAAGCTCATTATTATATATTATATAATATTCATTATCATATACATATAAGTTGTCAAATAATACATTTTTAAAGTTTAGTTAATATTTGCTAGTATGAGTATGAAGGTGGGAAGGATCCCAGAGGAGTTGTGGGAGGGGAAACTAATTAGAATATATTATATGAAAAAAATATATTTTCAATAAAAGAAAAATAGAAAAAATGATACATTCACTTAGATTACATGTCTGGAATTTCATCTATAAACATTTGCAGAATGAATAACTTTTAAATGAGTAAGTCTCCAACCAATGCAGAAAGAGAGAGAGAAAGTTTAGATACAAAATAAACAAATAAAAATCAGCAACTTATCTACAGTAGCAACAATGACAAATAAAATTAGGATGAAATCAATACTTATATACTTAGTTGTAATTTTGAAATATGTTGGTTTTTTTAAAGGCCTAAAAATAAAGGTGGTGTTCAGAATCAATGAACAACATACAATCCAGTATGTAAAGTACTTAGTAAGAGAAAAATGTATTAAATCTTTGGAATTCAATTGGTTTATATAATCCTCACTAATAGCAGGATAATATTAATACACTTTCGTGTTTATGTAAAACTACAGGAGTTATAACTGTTAGAACTCTATTAGGAGAATAGAGCTGATGTCATTAGTTTCTGCTGTAGCTCTGACAACAAAATCCCATCAGAATTTAGTATTCAAGGACAAATTTGTTTACATGTCTAAGAACTTTCATGTTTGTTCTGTCAATGAAGCTGCAAAAATACTCTTTTCAAAGTATCTTTTAAAATATATTAGTGGGGAGAGCAAATTATACATACAGACAAAGAAAAGAGATACAAATTGTTAGAAATATTTTACAAAAAAAAAAAACTATTCATTCACCTACCTCTCTCTCTCAAATCCCAGGTTACAGCTTCATTACTATAAGGAATATATGCCAAGATTCAAAACCAACAGCACGGTTTAGCTTTTATTCAATGTGACTAAAGAATGCCTGCAGTACTCCCCAAATAAATTCCAAGCTCCATTATGAACAGGGATAATGCCATTAATTTTTTGTCTTTTACTAAGCCTAGGGCTATTATTAAATATCTAGTATATTTAAGTTCAATATTATTTGCATATAAGCAGTATTTTCTTTTTTTATTCTATTTTAAGGACTCCTAACTGTGAGAACAAGTGGGTCTCTGACTCTTGTACTTGTTCATTTCCTCCTGTTGGGTGACCATGTACAACTTCAATATAGTTTTGCTTCATATTATTATATTTTAAGTTGTTGTGTTTGGTTGTTATCTCTTAGAAGCCTGTTCTTTTCTAGTGAGAGACTGAAAGGGAGTGGATCTGGAGGGGAAGAGAGGAGGGGAGGAACTGGATAGAATAGAGGGAAGGGAAATTATAAACAGGACATATTATTTGAGAAAAGAATCTATTTTCAATAAAAGAAAAAAAAGAAACTTGGATACTTATAACCATTTTTTACTGTGAAATAAAAACTTTGGAATAATTTTTAAATCAATATATAATTATCTCTACATTTGGGAGTTATATTTCAATTTTCTGTACTAATGAAGTTATTTAAAAAAACTCAGTAACTATCATCATCACTCTTTCTCACTAGCACCTTTGGAAAGGTCACCATATGTATATGTTAGAGTGACAGAAAAATAATGAGCACTCATATTTTTGGCACAATCATTTAACTGAAAAGATGTTATACATGTCAACGTTTTACTAAACCTACTGTGAAAGTAGTAGAGATCAATCTGTTTTGGAAGCATAAAAGCCCCAAAGTATTAAAAAAAATCTATTGAATTTTGTCATAATAATTCAACACAAATAGTAACTTATTTAACTATTACAACTGTTAGTTTTCAAACATATCTAATATTCATAAGTGAAGTGTGCTTGTAAACATGCCTCATAAATTGAGCATATGTAAATATGAATTTATACCACTTAAACTTAGTAGAGATGTATCTTTTCAAAATATGAAGGTATTAAATTCAAATTAAAATCACTCAGGCCAGTGAGATGACTTAGCAAGTAAATATGCTTGCTGCCAAGTTTGACAGCCTTAGTTCAATGCCCAGGACCTGGACAGTGAAACAAAATAACCAACTCCATGTTGCATGATGCCCTCTACACAAATAAATGTGATGATTTTTAATTTAAAAATTAAGGTCACTTTATTTAAAATGTATCTATGTCTAACGTCATGTTTTATTTTAGAGAAATAATATAAATACAATCACATTTGTAACAGGCAGGCCATAGATTAGACCACTAAAAGATACCCAGTTCTATCTGCTTTCTTACTCAATAAAAGGACACAGAACTAAAGGATTTCTTTTAATCTATTGCAACCAGGCAGTTCTGTACATTTTTTGTTTCTACTATTATTTGTTTTTTTTTTAATTTTCCAATTTTAGATGAGCTTATATATTTAATCTCTATTCTGAGACCTATTAGCAGCTTGAGTGTCTTCAGTATTATTTCAATATTTTATACACCTTGACTACATTATTCTTCCTTTACTTTCACTCTGACAAATCATCCCAATAATTTGTACAACCTCATGGCCATACATTTCCAGACTCCTTCACAAAGTGAACTTTGGCATTTGTCTAGTCATTCACAGTATCTTCTCTAGTAATCAAATCTATTCTGTCTCTCTTTCTACTATAGTATTTCCAATTATGTACTTGAGTGGAACTTATATTTTTTTTTCTTTTACATGAATTTCACCTTCCTCAGGCCATTTAACATCTCAGTATTCTACAACTTCATTTTCTTCAATTTAATTCTGTATCATTATTGAAATACACCTTATTGAATCCATTTTATGTAACTAAATAGGCATCAATAAATGAGAATGAGAATCATTGTTATACATTAAATTGTAAACTAGTTATCATAAAATATGTCTTAGCCCTGAAGTAAAATAGAAAAATATTTTCAAATGAAAATGTGAAGCAACATCACAAAGGCAGAATATAATTAAAGAAAAAACTATGCTAGAAATGAGGAGAGCAGGTTCATGGTCCAGACTACCATTGACTAAGTAACTTGGACATATTTCTTAACATCTTCAGTTCTTTGTCTATCAATAAGTGAAAACAAGAAGTAGGGATACATGCTTATAATCCCAGCATTCATGGGGCTGTGGCAAAAGGATCGTAAGGCTAGCCTGAGATACTAGATACATAGTAAAATCCTATCTCAAAGAAACAAAGTAGAATTTCTTTAAAAAATAAAATAAAATACAGTAAAATTATATACTTAAAAGCATTCCTCAAATTCCATCTTTCTGTCTACTTGAATGTACAATGAAAACCACAGGAGGCTTTAAGATACATGATACACTGGTATTTCTATTTTTCTTCCTCACAAGTGTATTTCTCAAGAGAAATATTAAATTGATTGAAACAGACTACATATGATGCTAGAGTAGTAAACATGATTTGTTGCTGATTTAGCCAGATTTCCCCATGAAAATGCTTGCCTTTCAACCTGCCTACTGAAATATCTAATACTATTATTAGTATAAATATAAATTATTTTCAAGTATTTGAGTATCTCTTATTTGTTTGTTTGTTTATTTATTTATTTATTTATTGAGACAGGGTCTCACTATTTAACTCTGACTGTCCTGGAATTCACTATGTAGACCAGGCTAGCCTCAAACTCACAGAGATCTGAGTCTGCTTCACCTCCCGAGTAGTGGGATTAAAAGCATGCACCATAACATCTGGCTCATATCTCTTCTTTAAATAGTATCTTCTGAAATCTTCAGTAATAGGAGAAAGGGGACATTTTGAGCCTCTGCTACAAAGAATTATAAATGTGCAATCTTCCTCCTGAAACTGAATTTTTGTATTCTATCAAAGAAAAAATGCACATCCCATGTCCTTGGCCTATTTGTTGCCAGTCATGAAGAACTATTACATTAGGAAAAATCAATAGCTTTGTGCATAATCATACCCCCAAGAATGATGTTACCATGTTTACTATGTACCAGGAACAATGAAAAAGATTTTGCATGGAATATCTAATCTTCATTGATTTCTATAGCCTGATGTCATAGGTGGTCTTATTATGAATGAAGAAATTGAGACTTAGAAAGGTCACTAAACTACATAAACACAATACAGTCAGTTTGGCTGATAACTTCAAGGCTAAGTAGCTTTTCAGTTGTCTAATTGTGTCTTAAGGTGAGAGTGTCCTGATTTGTTTCATATGAAGTTAAGATTAGAGACCAAAGGGGGGGGGGCTTTCAAAAGTATTATATTATCATACTTCAACTTGAAGTAGAGTCAAGATCACCCACTAAATTGAAGAAATGACAAGATAACATTAAACACTTCATTAATGAGTGTGAGATCAAGAGATTCCTGTACCTCATATAAGTCTATATCATAGAAGACTATATTAGTGTTTCTGATTTTTGAGAGAGGATTCACACAATAAGGTCATTCTAGACAAGCAAAATGCCTTTTTTTAAAACTTCTTTCTTCTCAGGGTCATTCTGGAATAAACTCAATTAGATAAGATTAGGAGAAAAAAACCTGACCCACATTACCCATAACAGCTCTTACAGCATTGGTACTCAAATTATTTATAAAAACTTAGAATATTAAAAACAACTGATTCTCCCTCTCTCAGCAGCTATCAATTGTCATTGCTTCTCAGTTGGGGTGAAACTTCATGTCTGCCTTACACAAAGTTGGAAGGTGTCTTAGTTACTGTTTTCTTGCTGTGAAGAGACATCATGACCAAGGCAACTCTTATTTTTTTAAAAAAGCATTTGTTTGGGGGCTTCTAAAACTTTAGTGAGTTAGTCAATGAGTATCACAGCAGGAAGCAAAAGGGATGGAACTGGAGAAGTAGCTGAGAGCTACTTCTGAGAGAACAAGGAAAAGGAGAAAGTTGGCAAGGATTCCTAAAGCTGTGTGTGTGTGTGTGTGTGTGTGTGTGTGTGTGTGTGTGTGTGTGTGCGTGTGCATGCGTGTTGATCCTACTAAGCTCTGTGAAGATAGTTGTTCCTGGAAATAGGCTCCTATCAACAGTAACCAGCACAGACCATAAAATCTAAGAAGCAGATAAGTGTGTCAGGATGAAAATGTGAGCTCTTTCTTCTGACTGTAAGTGTTCCAGTCACTAATATGGCAGGATAAGAAAAGGCAGAATTCCAGGAGAAAAACATAAGTCTTCTGGCATTACATACTGCCAAAATCCCCCTTATTTAGTACACTGCCCAGATTCAATTATCCAAAAGACAATAGGTTTTCTTTTATAATAACAAAAATTCATAACAAATACATGGAAAGAAAAACATCTGGGAGAGACACTGACTTGTTTTTCCCAATTG
>JAMJFZ010002337.1:0-59935 GCA_026225945.1 Cricetomys ansorgei
TTTCTCATTCTGTAGACTGATGTTTTGTCCAATTGATGATGTCATTTGCCTTGCAGAAGCTTCTCTGTTTCATGAGGTTCCATTTATTAATTGTTGATCTTAGTGCCTGAGCTAACAGTGTTCTGTAAGTCTTTTCCTGTGCCAATTCGCTCAAGGCTATTCCCCTCTTTCTCTTCTAGCAGGTTTAGTGTATCTGGCCTTATGCTGAGGTCTTTGATCTACTTGGAGTTGAGTTTTGTGCAGAATGATAAATATGGATCTATTTGCATTCTTCTACATGCAGACATCCAGTTTGACTAGCACCATTTGTTGAAGGCGTTATCTTTTTTCCAGTGTGCATTTCTGGTTTCTTTTGTTATAAATCAGGTGTTTATAGGTATGTAGATTCATGTCTGGGTCTTCAGTTATAGTCCATTGATAAAAGTGCCTGTTTAAACTTTTTAAAGCCTGGCAAAATGTTTTGGACTCTGTCACAGTTTCTGTCAGGTCATTAGACTAGGCCATGCACTACATTGCCTGTAGATTATTATATTTTTCTAGAGAATGAGAGCACCATGATGGGTCTTCAACCATGGTGGTCTCTTTCCCCTTGAAGTCTGAAGGACACCATAGCTGCCAATGGATATAATTCCTTCTGGAGCAGAGATGGACTTACTCCATAGGGTCATTTTTCAGTAAGTCAGAGAGCTGAAGCACCTGAATTAAATGGTTAAGCAGAATTTGTGAGTCGTGCTATCGGAGGAAATAACTGCTATTAGGTGAAAGCTGAACAGAGGAGAAGGGGCAAAAAATTCCTCATTTTCATCAGCTAATAATCAAAACAGTTTGACACTGGCCATACAGAGCCAAAAAATATGGAAGCAATTATTGAATTAAATGAAAATATAACAAAATTATATGTTATTATTTTGTGTTTTAAAGGTAAAAACATTCCACGAAGATTCTATTACGTATTGATTGAATGAAAGAAAATGTTAGGAGTGGGTTTAAAGGCAAAATAAGAAGCATGCTATCTTAAGGTATCAGAGGAAAATATACAGAGAATTCTTACACTGCATAGTCTTGCCTTAAACCGTGGGCTGACAGCCTGTATCATCGGATTGGAAAAACTGGTTCTTTGATGGAGTGAAAATAGCTTCACGGACAAGAAAGAGACCCTTAGAAAGTCTAGTTGGGGATTTGATCAAATACATATAGTCTTCAACAACAACAAATGACCATGATTGTTATAAATTTTACACTCTGTTTTTACTTTTATGGGACCATTACACACCCTAACTGCATTAACACTATAATAACAAAATCATGTTTCCTGTCATTTCAAGAAATCTGAAATGGTGATGAAAGACATTTCCTAACTATGATGTCAGAGGTTATTTAACTGCCATTAAGTTGATAATGACACTCTTTCTTGTCACTTACAGGCGATGAGGTATTCTTGATCAGACTATGTAAAGCAAAATGGCCCACTATCGGACAATCCTATGACAAATGCCTTTTGAAAATTCAGTTTTCATTACTCTAATGACATTAGCAGAGCTCCTGAATTATGTTTGGCATCTGTGATGTCTAAACAGTATTAAAAAATTTGAATTTCCGCTGTTTTTATACTAAACATAACTACATGTTTTTGGCATTATAAGAAACTCCTTGTTTTCCATATTGAGATAAATACAGATTGTCTACTATAGATCTCAGATTTATTTGGTTGCATTAATTGTAGCTGCCAGTGTCATTTATTTTTCTAAAGACCAGAGGCATGTCTAAGTCACATTCATGAGAAATGATGAAACAATTGAGAAATTTCTGGTATTTTTTGATTGGCTTGTGATATAAATTAAGGAATATATAATGGTCCAGGCATCTTCCACACCAAAATCTTTGTATTTCCTAGTATTTGTTGTCATGGTTCACCTTAATTGTCAACTTGATACAGTCTGGAGTGGTCTGAGAGGAGAAGCCTCAATGGTGGACTTGCCTTGATCAGAATGGCCTATGGTCATGTCTTTGGGTGTGTTGTTCTTGATGGAAGACTGCTATAGGAGTGCAAAGCCCACTATGGGCAGCACCATCCCTAGGCAGGTGAGTCTGTGCTGCATCAGAAAACCATCTTAGCATGAGGCAGAGAACAAGACAATAAGTGGCATTTTTCCATTGTTTATGCTTCAGGTTCGTGCTCTAACTTCCCTTACTGGTGGATTGTGACTTGAAAGTGTACATTGAAATAAATTCTTTCCTTCCCTAAGTTGCTTTTAATCAGAGTGTTTTAACACAGTAACAGAAGCAAACTAGGATACTTACTGACATCCTTTGCTTTCTTATGCTCTGCAGAAGTCTTGGAAAAAAAGAAAAGCTGTAACTGTATAACAGGAAGAGACGTTGCAGCATCATTTTAGAAGCTGAGAAGAAACACTAAGTATGGAATAAGACAAAAGTTTCCTACCAATCACCAGGCATGTGAGTGAGACTATACTAGACAATTCAGCCCCATTCAAGATGATGTAGAACAGATCTGCCCAGTCAACCACAAACCCATGCAAAATTAAAATTTCTAATTGTTTAAGCCAATTAATTTTAGGCTAAAGTTACATATAAGCAAAAGATGATTGATATAAATATAAAATTGGAGTATTTGTTTACAGACAAGATATATTATCCAGATGATTTTTTTGCTATTGCTTTTAAATCTATTATTGAAAACATCTTCTATGGAAAACTCAGTTTCATGAACTCACTGTAGCCAGGTCTTTAAGGATTCCATGATTTGACTTCTTTTAGATGAAAGTTATGCATTTCTCATGAATTCCTGAGTGCTTTTGTTAGCTTTGCAAGAGCTAGTTGCAACAATCTGTCAAGATATCAGCACATTTTCTCTTTGCCTTTTCATTTCAATTTTGCCATTATATTTTGAACTATTATCTTTTATGTGCACTTGAGAATGTTTGGGAACTAAACACATTAGCTGCCATTAATTCAACATGACACATTGTAGATGTAACATTAGCACTAGCATATTTTTTTATATTCCTGTTGGAATGCACCAAGCCCTGAAAATTATCAGAGAAGAACTTTGGCTACATTCATTGTCAATAAGAATTCTATTTCATATGTGTGTGCAGAACACACTGTCCATCTTTCTGTTAGGAAATATTTGGGTGACAAAAATTCCATTTATATTTGCTGTACTTTCTCATTTTCTTTTCTGATTGTCATGGGTTATTGACTGAAACTGTTGGAAAAGTCAAGAAGTTGCAGGGCTTAGAAAATGTGGGCATTAACATTATTCTAGAACCGTTTTGTTTATTGTTTTTATTTTGTCTTGATATTTTGATCAAGGGTGTGAACTGGCTTCCTCTTGTCTAGATCGGTTTGAAAGAACAGACTCCAGGATATTTAACATGCCCCTTAGCTACCTCACCAGTGCAAGGGGTTGAGAGTCAGCATTCTGCTCCCCAAGATAATCAGCTGGCTCTGTACCACTCTTTGTCAGAGAATGCATTGTAAAACCTGTCATCTAAAATCTGGGGAGGAGGGGATCACACTGCAAATTAGGGGCAATTTGGCAATTTTAAAATCAAAATCTTAGCATCAAAGACGCCAAGAAGTTATGTTTGGAGGAAAAAATGGTATATAATGAATTATTTCTCAGAAATGAGAAACAAGAAAACATAAAATTGCCTATGTCTGAAGTATCTATCTGCAGATTTTATTGATAGAAAATTGAGAGTAAAGATCTTAGTTCTACACTGGAGTAGCTGTCAAGCTGCGCATCAAACTGCACAGAAGGGGATCTAATGATACAGCCTTTTCCCGCGTCAGTTAAGGTGAACCTCGACGGATAGGTTACGGTCAGGGAACCTTCCCCACTAACATCTAGTCTATGCCAAAGACTTGATCCCTACGATAACACGTCCTTGTCAGTTCTGTAGAAGGTGATGGCATTTTCTCTATGGTAAAGACTAATTCGGTTGCCTTTTATTATAAAAGTAAAGATCAGTTTTTGCTTGTTTATTTTTGGTGAAAGGCCAGATTTTTTTTTTATGTAATCATTCATTTCTTTAGAGTGGATAGAAATGAATCTTTGACCTCCTATGAATACATCCCAGAATTCTTCTAGTGCTGACTTAAAAACCCCAGAGAATTGTGTTTTAAAACAAAATAGAATTCAGAGTTAGGTAATTTGGACCTACTCTGCTGGTTTGCTGGGTAGCCTTCAACAAGTCACTTAACCTCAGTCAGAAAAGGCTTTGAAGTCCTTTGATAAAGGTCCCTGTGTTTAACCCAAGTATCACACTAAATTCTAATTTTATATAATCCTCGGGGGAAATTTTGAGAGTATTACCGAGAACCAGGATTTGGCACAATAGAATCATTATGGATTTGGGAATTGAATAAGCATGTTCAATATTTATGATTCTTAATTCTTAAGCAACTGGAGTATGAATGATGGAGAAAACTTGTTTTTGCAAAGACACTGTAGAGTGGAGACTGGATGCCGTGTAGAGAAATGAACAGGAGTCTTTAGTGGCTGGCAGCTAAAGCTAGACTCATGGGTGGTGATTTATCAGTTCGTCTGCCCAATGAGGGGTTGAGAGACAATCAAATAAATAAAATGGTCTCCGTTCATAGTCCTTGACATCCTGCCTTGAGCATGTCTAATTCTGGGAGGAGTGTCAGAGGAAGACAACCTGTGGCACCATTTCTATAATGTCATACACACCTAGCTGGGACACCTGGAGTATGTGACCAGATACCAACTCTACCTTCTCCTTTATGGCCTGATTGTTTCAATTAGTCCATCAAAATATTTTTATTTCATGTGTATGAGTGTTTCCTGCATGTATATATGTATTAGTACCATGTGTGTGGCTGGCGCCCTGAGGCTAGAAGAAGGCACTGGATCCCCTTAGACTGACTTACAGACAGTTGTGAGCTGCCCTGTGGGTGCTGGGAACTAAACCCAGGTTCTCTCTCTATAAGAGCAGTAAGTGATCTTAACCACTGAGCCATCTCTCTAGTACCTGCTACAAAGAGGATCTTTTATTTATTTTTTTTTTTAAGAAGTGGAAGATCTAGATTTGCCTATTGTAAATTAGGTATCTCTTAGTTTCCAATCCAAGTGGGATGTCATGCTAGTTGACATTTGGTGATCATTATAATGGACATCTATGATCACACTGTATAAATGATAGTCTTAGGACCAGGCAGGTGTGAAACTGTCCTGTTCACGGAATGAACTTGGTGCTTGTCCTAGAAGCTTGTGTGTAATTTCATGTCAGTCACACAGATGGTTAGTGAAGGACATTGAAAACATTTCTGGATTCTCAAGTTATTCCATGGATTTTTACTGTGCACCTGCCCAGCTCAAAGGCTGTTCTTGGTTTGAGGGATATGGTGGCTCAGGAGATGGGCACATAACACTGGAGCCTCCTTTCTGAGTGACTATTTTGAATAAACTCATCATTTCATGTGATGTGTAACCATTTTTGCATATTGTGCTCCATTTAGAATGCTGGGCTTTGTCAAGTACTTCAGTCTCAGGTGGCACGAAGCATCGACGGCAACTTGTCTCATTAGGTCAGTAATTGCTCTTTCATTAACCTTTATGTGGAATTGATTCTCAAGAGGTTGACAAGTTCTCACTGAGTTCTAAGTGAACCTGCCCTTGGTTAGCATCTGCTCATTCCTCTCTGCAAAAGCTATTGTTGATCTGAGATTGCTCTTGAAGGTGTGCCCAGCCTGAAGTAACTGCTGCTTTGTCAATAGTTCCTTGTTCCCTGACATTCCATAGCTGATGAGGGACCATACAATTTCATTGTTTTTACATACTTAGACACAGTCCAGTCATCATGTCATAGGCAACAAATACATCTGTCAAGCATTAATTGTGTTCTTGGAACGAATCTGGAGACACAGAATCTCTGTTCAACCTGCTTGTAATCTAGAAAGGATGTAGACAATCTTAGAATAGACGATGTTAAGTGACAGAGCAGACACGTGGGATGTTGAGGAGACAGGAGGGTGACCTGTTTAGACATATGGACATGTCCAGACACAAAGGACAAAACCCACTTGTATTACTTACTGTTTCTATGTTACCAGATTACTATCACACAAAATGGGTTAACACAACTATAAACATTTCAGCCTTCCTCAGTATCCCTGGGCCCAGAATCTGGAGGTACTTAGCTGGACAGCTTATGTTCTGGTTTCTCTCAGGAGGCAGAGATGAGATGTGAACCCAGTGATGTCTGAAAACTTGCCTGGGGCCAGGGTACCTGTGTTCAAGATGTTTTCTTCGTGTGGCTTACAAATTTGCTGTTTACTGGTGTGTGGGCAACCTCAGTTCCTTCCCACAATCCTGACCTCAGATCTATAGAGTGCCTCCATGATATAGTGACTGGCTTCTGCAGAGTTACCCAAGAGCAGCCAAGGCAGAAGTCCTTATACCTTTTATGAACTAGCCTTAGAAATCCTTCATGTCTGTAGGGATCTAGTCACCTCATGGGCCAGCCATGGTTTACTTGAGAGGGACCAAACACATGTGTGAGTCTCAGGATAGAGGATCTGAGGAGCTACCTTGCAGGTCGGCGAGCACACTCTAGTTCAAGCTGGTTTCTAGAACATGTACTCCCTTGGGCCTTGAGAAGCATTGTTAATGATGTGCGTCCCCGAATTCCATATTCTGTACAGTTATCAACACATCATTTCCAAAACTCACAGCTACTCTAAAATGTGTTCACTGAGTTTGTGCATTTAACTGAGGCTAGAGGCGTGGACTCAAAGCACTGGGGTGATTGATTCCAGTGCATCCTTTGCACTGGAAGACGTGTAGACCCAAGATCTCCAGGTCACTAGCAGCTGCTACCTGAGTCCCCTGTGGCTTTGCTGGGAAGACAGCCTTTGGTCTATGGGTCTTTTGTTTACACTGAAAAATAACAGTGATCATATATAGACATCACATCTTTTTATTAATTGATTTATTTAAATTATATTTCTATGTGTGTGTGTGTGTGTATGTGTGTGTGTGAATGTGCTCATAGATGTCAAAAGGTGTCAGATTGACTGGTGGTAGACAGCAAAAGCTCTTAACCACTGAGCCATTTCTCCGGCCAATCATATATTTTTAGAGAGATAAAGCTGTATGTGTGTGACCGTGAAAAAAAAAATCACCTTATTTTCCTCGTGAAAGATGCCTCTTTTGCATTTCAGAGATAGCTGAATTCATTTGCATCTTCCAGAGTCAAGTTTGATTTGTTTCATTATTTAGCAGAAACTGAGGCCAGTTTATTCTGTCAAAGCACCTGAAGGATTGTTCCAGAAAAACAAAGAAGCATTGTTTCTCAGATAGAAGCAATTTCCTAGCTGGAGCTTCCCCTGGCCCACTCATTTGTGGCCACTTTGCCTGCACTTCTGCTTCTGCTCATCATAGCGTAACCTCGTAACTACCCACTTTAGGCAACGTAGCCCATTGCCACGGAAATGAATTATAACTTTCAGATTTGGCATCCTGGCTCTGTTTCTTTACCAAATAGAAAGGTATATGTTTGCAAAACCAAAAGCCTCCTTTAAACAGAAAACAGGAGGGTAAAAGCCTAAAATTAGGAGGACTGATAGGATATATTCAGGTGCCTTAATTAGATATTTTAGATATCTGCTTCCTCTCATGCCCAAGGAAAATCCTTGTGACATCCACCAATTCTCTCATAAGTTGATTAAACAGTATTGGGCTTTTACTTGCTATTAATTAAGTAGTTTATAAAACCATCTTCATTACATACGGTGTGCTTAACATTGACTCCAGGCATGTGCTACTGCATCTTGTTAACCTTACTTTGCTATGCTGTTGGACTGGATATGTGAAAATGAATGTTTTGTACATGATGTGGGGATGGGTCTCTGTGGTGTATATTCTCTCTAAGTACATGCTACATGTGTACACTGCATACATAAGACCTCTCAAAACAGATTGATTACACAGTGTTCTCAGTATTTAATGTCTCATGTTCTTCCTTTCTTTTCTCATCAATCTGGAAGAAATTTAGTGTGTAAACAAGAAGGAATTGATGTGATCATCCCGGCCATCAGGCACAATGAATGTCTGGCTTTGTCCTCCCCACTGCCGTCCTGGCTTCGGCTCAGCAGCTGGTGCTGTGCGAATGGACGCGTGCTCTATGGGCAGAAATCTCCTTTCTGTTCTTCGGTCCACACGTGTGTACACACAGCACACAGAGCCTCGGTTCCCAGCTCCCTGACACAGGATATATCATGAAAAATATTAATCATAAATGTCCTGAAAATTGGATCCGATCTCCCTAATATTCTACTCGCTGTTGCAATGGAAATGTTTTCTAATAAAAAATATCCAAGTCTGCCAAACCAGTGTAGCGATCTCCGGAGTAACATACCGCTTTCCAAGCACAGTTTTATGAGCCTGATGTCAAGTCGCCAAACTTGGCCACCAAGCTCGCTCCAAAATGCTGATCTCTTAGCAAAAATGCTTTTTATAATAACTCCAATCCTTTGCCCAGACTAACTCTTGAATCTGATAGTGTCCAAGTTCGTTATTAATTTTTTTTTATTGGTCCTCACTGAGAACCCTCACCCAGAGCTGTCTGTTGGAAAACTCCTCATTTCTCCGGTCTGCTTTGATTCACTTTGTTTTGTTTATTCTGTTCTATGTAAGTTATCGTGAAGAAGGGGGGAAGGACAGAAGTGGAGCTGCAGATCTGCATTGTCTTTCTTATACTATCTGTATTGATACTTTCTTAGCTACCAAGTCAGTGTTTAAGGTGATGGCATGGTTTTGTTTTGTCTTTTAATTAGATTGTGTTGGCCATTCATATGCAAGGCATTGATTTGTGTCTTTGATGCTTCCTGCCCCACTTACTGTTTTTAATGCTCCATAACTTAAGTGCAAAGTCCCCTCCACCCGCCCAGCATATTATGAATGGAGCTTTAAGTTAAAGCAACAAAATCATACCAAACCTTTGGAGGCAAATGTGGTATTTGTGGTTAGGCTGCGTGTGAAGTTCTGAGTGTTTCAGGGTCGGAAGAAAACAGAAAAAAATGAGGAGGTGAAAATTAAACTATTTTGTGTTAGAATTAATGCTTTGTTTTGCTTTATTTCTGGGAATTCCTGAAAAATGGACAGAGATGTGAATTCAAATGTGCTTTTTGCCTTCTGGACGCCTCTCTCCACAAGCTCCCCGCCCCTACCCAAAACATGTGACTCTGCTTACACCACAGTGCTGGATACACTGTCTAAGAGAGTTTCTTCATCTCAGAAACGCTGTAATTTTAGGAACGATTAAGAGCAATTACTTTGTTCTTCAACCACTTTGCAGTATTTCAGCACTCTGAGACGTCTCCGTGAGAATGGATACTCACTGCTAAGAACAGACCTTTCCTAGATTTAGTCTCTGGAGTTGTTCAAGAAGTTTGATGAAAAGGAAAGTGACGTAGGGAGGGCTGGCTGGCTGAGGTGCAGTTGTCTGTAACCGGGGATCAGCACACGTATCAACAGCTTCTAGAGCTGCTGAAGATGAGCTATGCAGAGGAAGTGTGAAACTACCTATCCCGTTGCCCAGTTGTTTAGTCACCGCCCTTCTATATATGTCTTAGAGGCTATGTCTATAATCTGTGTTGTGTAGGGTGTATATATAACTTTTCTGAATTTTATCCTGCCTTTAAAGTTAGGAAGGGAGGTTGCAATGGGATCAGACACAAAAAGGAGTCACGTGAGAATCTGACGCATGCCCCTGACGGCCTCAGGGATGCTATGCTGCTGCGCATACCCCTTCCTCCCACCTGGAGCTCAGATGTAAGTTGTTTACCAGCCCCCCTCATCTCTCCGGTCACTTTAGTCACCTCTACTTGGGCTTTCTCCCTGTGGATGTTTCTCAAAGCGAGGGTCAGCAAGGTGAGCAGAGCTATGCGAGTAGTTATGCCAGTAGACTCGTGGGGTACTCTTGCTCTGGAGAGCAGATGTATCCTGTTTCATTTCAGATGATTATTCTTGATTAGATCATGGACTTTGACGTTCTGTTTTGTGAAAAGAAATATTGGGTTAGCTTATGGGTTCTTTGGAGGGATAAAACCCTCAGAGTGTGCCGTCTTCAGAGTACAACTTTGATTTGATTTCTTAGTCTTGTAAGTTTCAGAGTATCTCGGTTTCATCTAAAATCCTACCAATCCTCTGCACGTACTTTTTGGAGTGCATTGAAAAAGCGAGGCCAGGATTATTCTTACAGACACTGCTGTTCCCTTTATTCTGCTAACAAATAAACAAATTTTTAGTCAAAGTAAGAATATAAACTTCACTCTCATTCTTACTTTTCTCAAGCCATTCTCAATCCACAACAAATCAGTCTCCTCCACCAACCTTTACTCAAAATTAGAATAAAGGCATCTTTTGGTAGGAACTTTCTCAAGAGAACTGTGAAAAATCTACATACTACATAATACTTAACAATACAGTTAAAAACTTATATCCAAAAATTTGCATGTTATACACATATATACATATATAAAACAATAATACACATAACACATACATAATAACAATAACACATAGAAGTTTCCTCCCTAATTAAAGTTTGGATATAATCAGGATGCCCTTCAGGAGCTAAATAGGTAAATAGTGCTATATCTAGGCAGTTAAATATTGCTCATTGCTTAAAAATTGAGCCATTAAACAATGGAAAGATGGAGAGAAAAAAATTCCGTTTACTATATGAAAGAATCCTGTCTGACAAGGCTACGTCTTACATAATTTCAGCTCCATGACACTATAGAGAAAAGCAGTCAAGAAGTGGGTGGTACCATGGAGTTAGGGGGAGTAAGGGATGGATGGGCAGAGCACAGAGAAAGTGTTAGAACAGTGAACATACTTTGTATAAAACCATGGCTGCCAAACATGCTGCTGTGCATGCTGTCCATGCATAAGGAATGCTCAGGGCCAGGAAGGATGGAGTACAAGCCCTGGGCTTTGTGTGATAACAACTGGGCAGTGTGGGCTCAACAGATGAACCACCCCAGGGAGGGGACTGGTGATAGGAGCTTCCCATGGGGAGACAGTGGGTGTGGGGACTGCCTCTGTACTGTCCTCTCACTTCTGCAGTGATCGTAAAGACAAAACCAAAAAGTAAAACACACCTAAATGTTTGACATTTGTGTTGGTCAGCTTTCTGCCTTTGTGACAAAGTCTCTGAGGAAATTAACATAGAGGGGGAAAGGACAACCTTGGCTCTCAGTTTTAAAAATAACAAGCAATAACCCTTGGCCTCCTTGTTTTTGGCTTGAGGTAAGGTAGGATAGCCAGAAAGGGGAGAGAGCGAGAGCTAGAGAGAGAGCAAGAGCTAGAGAGAGAGGGGGGATGGAGAGAAAGAGCTAGGGGGAGTAGGAAGAGAGAGAAATATAATGTACCTTTAAGAGTGTGTCCTTGTGACCTACGCTAACTAGGCCCCACCTCCATGTATCCTCCACCTCCTAGTGGTCCATGCAGTTCTAAGTCCATCACCGGAGTACTTCACAGATGGGGTGCAAGCCATCTTGACCCAGTTGTCACCTCTGAACATGCTGTGTCGGGGACCAAGTCTTCAATATATGAGCTTTGGGGACCTTCCAGATCCAAAGCATCTCAGATGTAGTAAGCTCAGTAGGAAAGCGAGAGCCAAGTCGGAAGTATGAAGAAAGGAAAGTAGGTACCACTCGGGCTTCAGAGCAGAGCCTGTAGGGCCATTCACAACCTCCTGCATGACTTCACATGCCCAGCAGGAATGTACGAGATCTTCACTAACTCCACGTTCTCACCAACACTTGTTCATCCTTTCTGATATAGGATTAGATGGGTGTGAAGCATCTCTTACTGTGATCTGACTGGAATTTCCCTGATAGCTTATTCCATGTGTTTGTTGGCCATGTTTACCTTAGCTTTGGTGAACTTCTGCTTAGAAGTTTACCTAAGTCTCACTTGGGGTCTTTTTGTTACTGAATCAGAAGCACTCTTTATTCCAGACACAGTTACCCATTGCATATGTGGTTTACTGATGCGTTCCTCCCCTGAATGCATTTTTCACTTTCCTCAAAGTATCCTTTAAGCACATGCTTTAGATTTTAGTGGAGTCCAACTTCTCTGCTTTTTCTTTGTGGCTTGCAATTGGTGTCGCATCCCGGAGGGCTTTGCTTAACTCACTGTCAAGAGATTTTCCTCTGTATTTTAATCTAAGAGATAATACTTTTGGCTCTTACATTAGATCCATAATACATCTTGAGTCACTAAGTCACTGAGCCCCTCAAATCATCCTTTACAAGATCCTTTCACCCCAATTAAAAGTTTATTCTTATCTTCCTATCACATGTGCTCATTTTCTCCCTCATCTTCGCTAGGACCCTTTCCTTACTCCCCATTCACTTTCATCCACTTCTTTATTTCTGTGTTGGGTTACAATCTGGACCATGGGTAGCTCAATAATTCTATTTCCTCGATGTCCCAATTGACATCAAAGCCAACACAAAGGGCTGAGCGCGCTGTTGCTTCTTCTCCATACAAGTTTCTCTGTCTCTTGAATATTAATTAACCTCATCCATGCATAGAGTCTGAATGAATGCAGTCTGTGAAGTGAATCCTGAAGTTCCCTGAACTCCTCTCTGACACACTACCTTCATTGCAAGGCCTCCTGACTATGTTTCAGGACTCTGATATCAGCGGCTGGTGTCTCTCTCCCACCTTACCTTCTTGCACACTCTGCTTTCTCAGGTGGCTAATTACTCTTTCTGTTTATGCATTTGCCCAAGTGCCTACTCATGTTGCAGCACTCACCCCGCTGAGTAATACGACTTGATCATTTCTGAAGGATAGACCATAAATCAGGGTTGAGACAATATTTATTGCCCTAGGTATATGATTAGTAATGATTTATTTAATTATTGAATAAACAAATGATTGAACTACCTGTCAGATTTTCCTACTACTTGGTTTATGAGAGAAGTATTATTTTAACCTTATACATTTTCTGGAAACTCACTGCAAAATATAACTTCAAGGGAATGACAATTTAATAGATCTTTGTCTCAAAAAACACAGTTTCTTTTCACAATATAGAGTTTGATGTCTTTCTTTTATTAAAATTGTGACGAAACCTATAGAATTTACAGCAAGACATAAGCTGGCCAAAGAAAGTCCTTGTAAGTCTAAATAAAAATTTACTTAAGCTTTCAGAATCCCACCACAGGCTGACATTGTAGCTCAGATATTTTCTATGAATACTTTCATGAAGTTTCTCTTCACACTAGTCAAGCATCATATAAAGTGTTTATGTTTGCTCTGGTCTAGCATTGCCTACAGTTTTTGAATGAGTCTTCTGTGGCCTGATATGACTGAAGCTAAGTGTAACTTGGGGATCCATGGAAAACATGAGTCGTCCTTCTCATATTCATCCAGAGCATGTAAGTAGATCATAAAGATGGCCAAGGCATGGACCCCAATGGCTGTTACTTCTCTCATTATAGCAAACACAGTGAAAAATACATGATAGTCACTAAACACACACACATAGAACTCCGAACCATCATGATTCTGCAGCTCCTTTTCTTGTGTTTGTGTTCAGAGGATTTTACAATAACTTTATTATTAGTCTTTCAGAATTTTTGGTGGAGGCAGGACTTTTGAGAAAGGAGACACTGATTTAGCATCCCTAGTGTTTAGTTGATTTCTCTTGCACCTTGTATACATTTTATAAATTGGCTCTGAGCAGCCACTAAGACAAATAACACTTTCTTTTTTATGTTTTGAGACAGGGCTTCTCTGTTGTAACTCTGGCTGTCCTGGATCTCACTCTGTGGACCAGACTGGCCTCGAACTCATGAAGGAACATCTGCCTCTGCCTCCAGAGTGCTGGGATTAAAGGTGTGTGCCACCATTGCTTGGTGACAAATAATACTTAATTACCCACATATTAATCACTCCCTTTTCTAATTTTTTTGATTCATCCACTAAGCAAGCATTCATCTGACTTCTGCTAGATCTGTGGCAGGAGTGAAAAAGACTACCAAATTTGTGTATCAGAGAGTGAGGAAGTAGTAAGTAAATGAAAGATAGGGTAACTGATGGATCTATAGGCATCTTATGAAAGAGCTTCTAGAAATGTGCCTAGGACCTAGGCTGAAGATTAAAGAAGCCTTTATAGAGTGGGTCTCTCTCAAGTTGGCTCCTGACTAATGAATGGGAGTTTGCCAGGGCAAAAAGCCAGGGAGATTATTTAGTGCAGGGAGAGAAGCTTATCAGCTGAGGTTTGTGAGTGATGTTTTTGTGAACCACGTTAGTGGTAGAGGAAGTCTGCAAGCTTCAAAACCATTTTTAGCAATTTTGGAGCATGTCTATAAACACTGCAAGAAGGCTTAAGTATATTATTTTTAAGGTTCCCAACAAACGTTTATCTGTTATTGATTCTGCTGTCCCCCTACTGTAGTTCTTGACTGACATCATCTTCTTAGTGTCAGCATGGTCCTGAAAGCTTCTTGAGACATCTAACACTCTTCTGACCTTCCCCCTACTTCGGATCACCTCCCCCATCACAGCTTCACAATTCTTTAAGACACGCGTGTTATACAATATGAACTTCTGTGGAGCTGGGACTATGTCGTCACGATGTGTAGTCAAGAGCAGCTGACCATATGGGATGTATAAATCCACGAAGATTGTCATTGCAGTTCTAGATAAACTTTTATAGATTGTGTCGCTGTATTTATTTTTATTTAGTTTGGTTTTTAAGGTGCTTTTGTGTGTGTGTGTGTGTGTGTGTGTGTGTGTGTGTGTGTGTTTGTGTGTGAAAACATACAAAGAGGAGTCATGCAAAAATCTGAGACCTGTCTCTGCTCTTACTTCTGATAAGACAGAATGGACTGAATGAGGTATGGAATCTTTTGGAGTGTAAGAATTCTTCTGGGATATTCTTCTGGAATACAGGAAAGAAAGCTCTGGTTGGTGTTAATGTGAGAAGACATTCATATTCTGTGCCCATACTGCTCCTAACCCTCAGGTTTGATGACCCCCATGATCATTTTGTCATGAATTCTTCAGTGTCTGCTATAGAATTTTCAAATAAAATCACCATGATTTCATTTAGGCCATTAAAAAACTGTGCCCCATCATATAGTACACGCTATATAATTAGAGTCTAACCCAGCAAAAAGTTGTCCCATAGATAAAGTTTCAAGAAGATTGGGTAAAGGGGGCTCTACATAATAGAAGGTTAGAGATGTATGTGGGCAGCTTTCATTCTGTTTCTTTCTTGTGTGTGTTTGTGGATATGGTGTATGCATGTGTAGAGGTACGTGTGCAGAGGCAGAGGCTGCAGTTGGCATCTCAGCTGTCTTCCTGTGTTGCTCTCTATCTTGGCTTATGGAACTGGGTCTCTCACAACCTGGAATGCACTAATTGACTATACTAGCTGTCCAATAAGCCCTAGGGATCCTCCTGTGTTTACATCCTCAGTACTGAGGTTACAGCCTCTGTGCCAGCTATTTATAGGGTTCTGGGGGGGTCCAAACTCACGTCCTCATGCTTGAGCCACACAGCCCCCAGTTTCAGCTTTGATACTGATTATTCATCGCTGTGCAACATGCCAGCTCCAAATGTAACTGCTTAAAAGCAGTTTATGTTTATTCACTCCTCAACTCTTCAAGGCGTGTGTTTGCTTGACAGGATGGAAGGTGACTTCCAAGGTTACTCACTAATGGCTCCAAGATGGCTTTGGCAGGTCGGTGGAGAGTTTGGCTGGAGCTGTAGGCCACGCCCCTTGTTCCTTCTCCTAGACCTGCCTCTCTCCTGGTACTTGAACTTTCTTATGGAGTGGAGTGCTGGCTGCTTTCCGAGGAAGAGTGTCTCGTGGGTCAGGAAGTCAGAGTCAGCCAAGTGGAAGCTGCCAATGTTGTTCAAGTCGGGTGTGGAAACTGGCACTACACTGCTGCTTATTTGCTCGATTGGCCACTCAATCAGAGACCAGAGGCCATATATGAGGGGGAGGGAGCGCGAGCCCAGCTCTAGGGAGGATGTGTACCAAGTAACTTGGAGGACTGTTTTAAAGCCATCACACTTTTCTGTCATGAAAGTGCTCTGTTTTTTACTCTGATGTTTCTTTTTATTGTGGGGAAAATAAAACAATAAGAAAAATGTCTCAGCCTCGTTTGCATTAAAACGGGAAAGTGTCTTACTGTGCTTTAGTGATGCTATTCTGTGTTATCTGAGTGGTTCATGTCCATTCAGTGTAGCCAGGACTTAACCAGTCACATTCGCATTTGTAGACAGAACATTTCCACTGTGATTTGGTGAGTTCATTTGGTGAGGTTCCATCCAAAGATTTGCTAATGCTAATTTAGGATTGGGCTTGAACATCTGTGTCTGGGTATGTGCAAGGGCACACACATGCCCTTGTGTATATTTGTGTTGATCTTTATGAAATATGCCCCCTTTCCCTCATTCCATGTCCCTGACTTCTAGGTTTGAAGTTTTCTATTCAAATTGAAAAAGTACTTTGGCACACAGTTCAGATGTCCATCAAACAGTTGACCTCTCTGTCACATCTCTGGCAAGGAATTGCCCAGACTACATCAAGATAGTTCCCAGGATAGACAATTTAATGATTCAATGTCAGGCAAGTTAATCTGAAGACACATTTAGGTTTTAAAAATGTCTCTATCTTATTAAGCTAAATTTGAGTTCCTGAACTTCTTCATATACTTGAAATTTCTAAACATTTTACTCGTGAAAAGCCTTCAGAACTGACAATATGTTTTATGGCTTTTCCCTGATGGACTGAGTCTTTTCATTCCAAACTCAATAGCTATTTGATGGCTATAGTCAGCTGAGTTTCTTCTTGACACCTTAACTGAATATGTTTTTTTTCTTTTGTTTTGTATTCTTCTTGAATACTCAGCAGTGTTTAAGGACTGTGCACAATATCCCAGACAAGGAACACTCTTAGGATGTTTTTTTACTGGATCTTAGCTAGATCTGGGTCTGTTCTGCCTCTCCCTCACATTCAGTTTCCTCTAAGACTCTTTGGGTTGTAGGTTCTAATGATGTCAGAAAAGGTGAAGGCCCCATCAATCATTGCTGGAGGAGACACACTATTCTGTCACTGATAAAAGCTTCTGAGCCTTTGGCAGGCTAAGTACTTTCCAACTTCGCCATTCAATTATTCAAATCATTTGCAAATAATTACTTTAAAGGCATAGAGACACCATAACAACAGAAAAGTAACATTTTAAAGTTAAACATGGATGGATTTTTGAATAATTTCAACATAGTTACTTGTATATTTAACTATTGAGTTGCTGGCTGGTCTCATACTAGAATATGGGATATGGATTCTCCCTTATTTTTGAGACAGTGTCTCATGTGAAGCCTGGGCTAGCCTCAGACTCTAGATCTTCCTTTTTTAATCTTCCAAACATGCTAAGATATTAATGCTGAATTGTCTTGATGTAATTTTAGATGGTATGCCCATTTTTGATGACTTTTGTTCTTCCGAGATCAGCCAATAACTAATTGCTAATTGTTGAAGTCAGGGAATTAAATCTCCTGGGCCAGCGATGGATTTGGCCCTTCACATCAGGAACATAAAGATAATATCCCTTGCATTTCAGTGGGCTCTTCTCAGTTGACTTCTTTCTTTGACCACACATACATTGCTAACAGGTATATTTGATGGACACATGCAAGCATCACACTAAGGTTTTTTCCTTAAAAGTTAATGTTGAGGGGTATTTTTAAGTTAAAAAGTGGTAAAAGTTATAAGAAGCAGAAGAAAGAGGGATTGATTAGTTCAGTGCTGATCTGCCATTAAATGTGGCTTCTTCCAGCTACCTATTGGTGTCTCAGTGGCTATAGTAATGCCATCCAGACAGTTGGAGTTGATTCTGTACATACATCACCCAGCTCTTCTGTTGTGCGGGCAGAAAAAATAGTACGGCCCTGTAATGAGTTCATTTGTTAGAAACAGCTTTTCTCTGCCACTCTTCAGACCATAGAATGTAGAGATGTGTGTTTATGTACGTGTGTGTGTGTGTGTGTGTGTGTGTGTGTGTGTGTGTGTGTGTCTGCAGATCTGGAAGATTCGTTTTGAAAGAATTGCATAAAAAATTCCTACCAGCCTTATTCAATAGTACACAGAATTGAAATGCTTCATAGTGGAAAGATGGTAGAGAAATTTAGTTCAGATTACTATAAAAACTTTAATCAGGAAACCCTTTCTGTTCCTCAGAGAAGAGGCCATCTTGGAAATGCTAACCCAAAATACAAGCAAATGCATCTGCTACTGGTTTGTTCTCAATGCATTTTTTTTTTTCTGTTTGAAAATGGTAACTTATTTTATAAACCATACACGAAAAATCAATTATATTTAACATGTAAGGGCACAAATCCAAGCAGTACCATTCCAGAAAAAAAAACCAAAACTGTAAAAGCAAAGACTAGAACATTTGGGGGTAATTTTCAGGAGTTTCTCTGTGTTTTTAAATACACAGTTTGCTTGTATAAAGCATATTTTAGTTGTAATAGATAGTAGATAGCATCATTCCATGGATGGGAATCAGAGAAACTACGCTTTAGTTTAAGGCACATAAAAAAATCTACTCAAAGGGTTGAATCCTCTGGCTTTCCTTACCAATGTCATTTCTGCCTCCTCTTAAACATTTCCAGAGGTGGGAAACTTTTTTTCTTACACTGTGGCTAATCTCCTTTTAAGGAAATTGTACTCAAAAGACATTTCACACATTGAACTAAATATGGTAATGTAACATTTACCTTCTACTGTACGGTTTGACCTTTCTACAGGTTGACTTTTTACAGAAATCGAAGATCACTGTTATACACCTTACGTTTTCTTTTGTACAAAGCACATATAAAAAGACAAAATTCCTTTAATCTTTTGCACTAATAGGTATGATTTCTTTTGACCTAATACATACCTCTTAACAATAGTTCATTAATGTCACTGATTGGTATTTGGTGAACAATCACAAAGAATCAACACTTTCCCTGACAAACTAATTCTCAATCCAGTTAAAATGAAAAGTTGATTAATTTCATATAGCTCACCATCTATCCTGCTAAGATCTGAGGCTGGATATGAATTATCATCAAGGAGAATCAGGCTCTGAAGAAAGACAATATAAGAGCCATTTCTTCAAAGCCTGAGCTATTGCAGACAATTACCCACATGGCATCAGCGGGCAGTGGGTAAAGACTCTCCAGGCATATTCTTCTGTTGCAGTAGAGCTTATGTTTGGTAAGCAGTAAAAGTGATACTGGATGACTGTGACCTGTGGACTGAGGACCCTTCAAGCGGGGAGACTGATGATACTTGTTTGCTTGATCCCAACTAGCTTTCTCTCCACGCTTAACACAGCCTGGGACCCAGCTCCTGAAATGGTGCTGGTCACATTCAGGGTGGGACTTCCCAATCAACTAACAATCAAAGCAATCCCTCATAGATGTGCTCAAAGGCCAAGCAGATCTAGATAACTTCTCTTTCCCCAAGTGAGTCTAGATGGTGTTGAGAGTTAAAATGAAGAACACACATGCAGTCCATCTTGATTTTTTATTTGTTTGTTTATTTATTTATCTATTTTTGAGAAGGAGTGTCTCACAGGCATGTGACTCGCCAAGTTGGCAAGCTGATTGGCCAGTGAGGCCCAAGGAGCCATCTGTTCTTGCCTTTCCAGCACTGGGATTGCAAGTGTGCACCACTCCAGACAGCTTTTCAATTAAAAAATTATTTTTCTTTCATTTTTTTTATGTGTATAGGTGTTTTGCCTGCATATAAGTCTGTGTACCACTTGTGTGCCTGGTACTCTTGGAGACCAGAAGAGAAAGTCAGATCCCGTTGAACTGTAGATAAGATGGTTATGTGTAGTTGTTGGGAATCGCTTGTTCTCTGGAAGAGCAATCAGAACTCTTAATTGATGAGCCATTTTTTCCCCATGGGTTCTAGGGACTGAACTCAGTTCCTCATGTTTGCAAGACAAGCATTTTACAGCTTAGTTATTTTCCTAGCCCAGAGCCATGGACTAGATGCAGCTCTAGACTCCGCTTCTGCCTACACATTGCTCAGGGGCAGGTCTGAGTTCGTGATTCTGTGACTTGAATCTGCTTAGGAGTGAACACTGACCAGTCTTGTGATGGGCTCTGTGCTGATTGCTGAGGAATCGCTGGAGAGAAGACAGAAGGGGCTGGTTGGACCACATGCTGTACTGTGGCAACACTGCCTATGGTTTCTGATTAAAAGGATTCTCAGGGTCTGATGACTATAGAGAAACTGTCATACAGAGAGATTCCAATGTCTGTAAAGACCTATCCTGTAAGACAGAAAAGAAAGCAGAGACATAGGACCACACTGTGTGTCTCAAGCAGACTGAAGTAATACAAAGTAATTACTTTAGAATTCAGTTTTTCAAAGTACTTTTATTAGTTGTTTGAAAATATCATACAATGTATTTTGATAATATTCAGCTGCTACTCTCCCCACAGCTCTTTCCATATGAAGATACTGACACGCATGTGTGCACGCACACACACATGCACACATACACCATGAAGTCCAATTTGTGTTGCCCTTGTACTCTTGAGTTTGGGACCATCCCCTAGAGCATAGGTGACTTACCAGGGGACACACTCCTAAAGAAAACTAACTCTCCATCTCTAACAAGCCATGAAGTGTCAACTCAGGATGTGTGTCATGAATACATTTCAGCTACACGTTGAAATGCTGACTGTCTTGATCTTGTGCAGCTACCACAGCTGCTTGGGTCCCGAGTGGCGTGGTCCTGGCATTAGCAGAGGACGCTGCTTCACACTGGTCCTTCCCAATCTCTGCTTTGTACAGTGTTTCTTCTCCAGAGCATTTAGTTTTGAAAAATAGGTTAAGGGAAGTAATGAAAAATGGTGAGGAATGAAGTAGAGAGAGTGACCATAGATTATCTGAAAAACAGGCAAGATCTTACAGAGCATGGGGCTCTGTGTAAATTCAGGAGAGTGGCCACACAAGAAGCTTAGAGTGAAACTTGGCAAAGTCACAAAAGATAAATGTTCTCTTAGTAACAATAGGAAATGTGAAACGTGATACCATTTTTTTGTGTGTGTGTGTGCTTGCCTGGTAGTGAACAACTAGCTGCAGAACAGATCTGCAATGTTCTGTGGTCTTGGAGCACTTTGTTGCAGTGAACTCCTGAGGGGGGCATTTTCCTGGAGGAGATTATTTGTTGCAAGTGAGGAATCAGCTTCATTTTGAGGCTATATAGAGCCTAGCATCTCTCACTTTATTATCTTGAAATAGAAAAGTATTTATCATAGTAATAAAAACAGTATGGGATTGGCATAAAAAAAGACATGCTGATCAATGGAATTGAAGACCCACTCAAAAATCCACATACATATGGACACCTGAATTTTAACAAAGAAACCAGAAATACACATTGGAAAAAAGAAAGCATCTTCAACAAATGGTGCTGCTCAAACTGGATGTCTGCATGTAGAAGAATTCAAATAGACCCACACTTAGCATGCTGCACACAGTTCAACTCCCAGTGGATCAAAGATTTCAACATAAGACCAGGTACACTGAATCTGATAAAATAAAAATGGAGGAATAGCCTTGAACTTATTGGCAAAGGAAAGGACTTTCTGAACATCACCATCAACACAGACACTGAATGGAACCTCATGAAACTGAAAGAAAGCTCCTGCACAGCAAAGGACACTATCATTCAGACATTGCAGCTGCCCACAGAATGGGAAGATTTTCACTAACTCCACATCCAGCAGCGGATAATATCCAAAATATTTAAAGACCTCAAAAAGCTAGCTATCAGGAAAACAAATAACCCAATTTAAAAATGGAGTGCAGATCTAAACAGAGAATTCTCAAAAGAAGAAGCTCAACTGGCTGAGAAACACTTAAAGCAATGTTAAGCATCCTTAGCCATCAGGGAAATGCAAATCAAAAACATTTTGGGATTTCACCTCACACCTGTCAGAATGGTAAGATCAATAAAACAAGGGACAGCTCATGCTAGGAAGGATGTAGAGTAAGAGGAACACTCATCCATTGCTGGTGGGAGTGCAAACTTATACAGCCACTGTAAAATCAGTGTGGCAGTTCCTCAGTCAATCTACCTCAAGATCCAGTTATAGAGCTCTTGGGCATATTAGCTATTAAATTAATGATAACCAAGCTACAATCCATGGAACCACAGAGGTTAAGTACAGAATAAGGGACAATGGGAGACAGATAGATCTTGCTAGGAAAGGGGAGTACAATAGATAGTTATGGATGGATGGGAGTTTTGGAATAGAAGGATCAGCTGTGGAGAGGGAGGGAAGCTGAGGAAGAATGAGGAAGTATGCGGGGAGGGAGACTGCTAAAGTTAAGGGCATTTGAGGGGGGAAGTATAAAAACCTAATACATTAGAAACTTCCTAAAATATATACATATATGAAAGCAATCTTAATGAAGTTGCCAAGTGATGGGGAAGACAGAGAAACACTGGTCATCTCTTGTCACTAAACAAAGCTTCCAGTATCAGGACTGGGGTACATCTGTTTGAGTTGTTGGCCCAAGAGGTCCCATGGGAACCCCCAAACAGCCCAGGCTGTTGCCAAGACTATAGGTTGCTCTCCACAAACTGACTGCAAAGCTCCAATACTGAAGACAATACCTACACAACTCACTGAACATGGAGGAGTTGAGCTGGTGACTATATAGAGCCTTCACTCCCTAAGTGCTAGAGTCTTCTATAAAGGAAGGTACTCTGCATGTCATCAAAAGAGAAACATAAACACCAGTCCAGGCACAAATCCTTTGACTACAATGGTGTCCTGCCTGCAAGATATGCTAATGCAATGGTGGCACAAAGTTTGTGAGAAACCAACCAATATCTGATTTGACTTAAGGCCCACTCTATAAGATGGAAACCATACCCAGCACTGCTTGAGTGACCAAGAACCTGATAGCCCAGGGACCTTGGGGAAAACCAAATTCTACTGTTCTAAAACCAAACCAAACCAAACCAAAGCAGATCAAACATAGCAACAAAATAACTCCTAATGACATTCTGCTATACTCATAGAACAATGCCTTGCTCAGCTGTCATCAGAGAAGCTTCCTACTGCAGCAGATAGGGACAAATAGAGATCCACAGCCAGACATTATGAAGACCGTGAGAGACCTTGGAACACTCAGACCCAAAATGGGATGTCTCTATGAAATCCTTCCCCTCGGGGTTCAGGGAACCCTGTGGAAGATGAGGCAGAAAAAGTATAAGAACCAGAGGGGTATAAGACATCAAGAAAGCAAGGACCTCTTCTAAATCAACATGGTCAAAGCACATATGAACTGAAAGAGACTGAGGTAGCGTGCACAGTGCCTGCATGATCTGCACCAGGTCCTCTGTGTATATATTATGTCTTCCAGTTTAGTGGTTTTATGGGATGCCCAAGTATACAAACGAGTGGGTCTCTGATTCTTGTGGTTTCTCTTGGGTTCTTTCCCTCCTGTTTGTTTTGTTCAATTCAAACGTGTTAGTTTTTTTTATTATATTATATCTTATTATCCCTTAGAGGCCTGTTTGTTTTCTAATAAGAGACAGAAAGGGAGTGTATCAGGATGGGACAGGAAATGGAGAGAAGCTGGGCAGAATATAGGGTGGGAAAACTAGTCAGGTTATATTACGTGAGGAAAAAAATATATTTTCAATAATAGGAAAAATGGTGATGAGGAAAAGCTATACAATAGGATCAGTTTAAAAAAAATACATCATTAAAAAACCCTTAAATATTTCTCTAAGTACTTCATTGCTGATTATACTTCAGGTTTTAGTGGCTCAGAACTCAACTCCAACTGTTTTTCTTTAGTTTTTATGTTTTGAGTTACACTCTTAGCTCCATGGCCTAGGCTGGCCTGATACTCATTGTGTTAGTCAGGACGGCCTCAGACTTGCAGTAATTCTCCTGTCTCAGCTTTCTGAGTGCCAGGGTTACAGCCACAAACCATTACTCCTGGCTTAAGAAGGTTTTGTAGGAGCCCTAGATTTGGATTAGGCATCTGCCCTGAGCCTGAGGGGCCGAACCAACGGTGTGATGGCAGGAGCAGCTTTGATTAGTTATCGAAGGTCCAGTAGCCAGTGAATTAATTGAGCCGTGAACAATTAACTAGTTCAGTTACAGCCAATTGCTAGATGACTGATTAAATTGTAGCCAACTATGTTGTTTCCTAGTTCACAACCGATTTTCTGAAAGTGCTGTCTGATTGCATTGTTGGACTTAATTCTCAGAGCCTGCTTGGTTCTGGGAGCAGGTCAATTCTTGAGCGGTGTTCTGTGATTCTTCACTTAAATAAAGCCTACTTAATTAAAGAAAAAAAAAAGAAGCTTATTTATGGAAATTTCTGACATCCAGCTTTCAATTACTCCATCACTATTAATTATCACTCTGATGATGCCAGGGCCTTCACAGCTGGTGTTCTCAGTGATGACAAGAGCTAGGAAGACATCCCCAAATGTCCTCATCTTAATGAAGAGGGATCCGACCCCACATCCCACTGTTAGCAGTTGTCATGGTGTCCAGGTGGCCAATGTCTATTAAATGAAGAAACCTATAAAAGCCCTATGTTCTTTGGCCATTTTTGGTAACAGAGCTCACTGGAAACGCAGCAAAGCAGATCCAACAGGCAGCTGAGTTTCTGAGAAGCAGACTTCTCTGAGGTCGTGTGTAAATTCTGTCTGATACAGATCTACAGTATAGTTCCTGCACTATAACGTAGAGAGCCTCTGTTAGGGGAGAACAAGATGTTTTTGTTCTGCTCTTATGAGAAACACAGTTCATCAGTGCAGCGTCTTCTTTAAGGCAATGGCCACCCGCCGTCATGTAAAAACCTCCAGCCAAAATGTCAGTGAAGCAAACTATGGATAGCCCTGGCTACCGAACCTGGTCTCAGGGACACAGTTAATATTTTTCACTTCCTCTCTCCAGTCCCAAGATTAAATTTCCCTCAGCTCAGCCCAAAACTTTAGCTGTCCTGGCTTGTTGTCTTGGTGGGTTGACCTAGATTCTCATCTCTAAGTCATCTCAACCCTTAGTTACTTTGCTTTTCTTGATTTATTGCTAACGAAGGAGGTCCTTGGCAACTGCACAGATATATTGCGATGTGCAGCAGGTATGAGACAGAGCTGTAGGATGCGCATTGATTCATCAAGGCAGATGGTGGAAAATAACTTGGTTACATCACTCTGTGGCACAATGAAAGCAATTAAAGCGTTTATCTGAGTTACTCCTGCATAGGCCTTGATTTCAGAGTCTTTGTATTGTAATTGTTTCAGAATAGTGTCCATTCCAAAACTCAGGCAGGATGAGAGAGATAAGAAAGATATAGTCTACTACATGCCCAGGAAGCAAACTGAAAAAAGAGCAGAAACTAATATCAAAATCAAACAACTGATTGTGAATCATGATAGCAAGACGATGAGGAATGGTATTGGATCTGGAGAACAAAAGTGTCAGATGCCAGTAAGGGCTTAAGGACTAGGAAGCTCTGAAAACGGGAAGCAAATGGCAGTGAAGGGTGAACTATCGAAGCCCAGCATGGCTTGCACGGCCAGCCAAGCATGGTAAAGGGCTGGCTCCTGCCCCATTTGGATGAATCCATTCATTTCAATATCCTGTAATGTTTCACGTTGCTTTTTACATCCACAGTTTAACACAGTACCATTTAATGAAAAGGATTTTCTTTTCCTTTTCCACCCCAAATTGGGATCTTAAAAGAATTTCAGCGAATATATCAGAGCATTCAAGGACTGGCAGAAGTTTCAAATGGACAGTTTGAAAAGCAAGGTGAAGTTGTTCACAGATTCTAGCTTGCTCAATACAAAACTAAAGGATATATATACTAGAAAACATGATATACAAGATCTCTATCTTGTTGAATGTATTTTACAAACCAACACACACACACACACACACACATATACATGTACATATATATACATGAATACATACATACATATATATATATATATGCATATATGTATATATACTTTGGTTTGTAATTATATGTAAATATACACATATGTACATGATGTATATATTATGTGTATATATTACAAACCAAAGTATAAACACACACACACACACTATAGTTTCGTTTATAAAATACTTTCAACAAGATAGAGAATTTCTATATCATGTTTTCTATTTAGACTATTACATCCAGAAACATCAAAATTCATAAAACTTCATTTACCAGAGTGCAAGATGTATGTTTACTTGAATCATACACAAGCTACTGTATTAGAACAATGTCTCAAAAGATGGGCAAGAAACAGTGTTCATTATTTTAAAGAGCCAAAGAGACTAGCTGTTATTTAAAATTTTTTTTTTACATGAATGATTTTATCCTCCAAACCTTAGAGAGGGAGTGGTAAAAAGTGACAGTCTCCTGGTGTGATGAAGCTTGCCTGTGACCCTGGCATTTGGGAGGTGGATGCACAGGGGCTGTGTAAGCATGCTTGTGACACCAGCATGCTGCAGACTGAGGCAGAAGGATTGTGAGTTCAAGGGCATTTGCAAAGTAAGACCTGGTCTCACAAAAGAAGCAAAATAAAACATGAGAAAAGTGACATTTTTCAGAGACAAGGCAGGCTCATGAGTACCAAGGAGTATCATAGCGATTGCTCAGTGTCTTCTCCTTTCTTCCCATCAACACTAAAAAGTCAAAATTTAAAAGGAATTAATCGGGATAATGGAAAGCATATGCAAGCTAAGGTGCTAAATAGCACAGCGTTAGTTTAGTTTTCACGATAAATTAGAACACTATAAGCAAAACCCCTAACTCCTTTGTCAACTGAAAGTCAACTTTTGGTTACTTATCTAACAGAACATTGGAAGTTCTGAGTCACTGTGGGCAGTTGTGACGTTGCTGGTTGTCCTGTGACAGCACAGCCAGCATGGAGATTGAGGAGAAGAGCTTGGGTTAATGACATCAGCACATGCTCTGTGCTACGTGCAGCTCATTTCCTTAGCGGCTATCTTAGTACTAATTATAATTCGTGCGCGTGTACATGTGTATAGTATGTGTGCATGTGTTCGCATGTGTGTGAGTACGCGTGTTCACAGGTGAGTGTACATGAGTGTATGTGTGTGTAGGTCACAGGTTAATGTCTCTCTTAACAGATCGCCATGTTTTCTATTGAGGCAGGGTCTCTTGCTTGAACCCAGAAGTCACTGTTGCAGCTTCTCTCTATCTAGACAGGGACCCCCTGTCCCCGCTTCCCAAATGCTAGGATTACAGGCAGGCTCCCATGCCTGGCACTCAGGTGGATGCTGGGGAGCCAAACTCCGGTCCTTCTGTTTGTGTGGCAAGAACTTTCCACGCAGTGAGCCATCCCCGCAGCACTTCGTTTTTATTTATTTAATTAACTTTTTAACAAAAATTTTTTTTCATATAATGTATTTTGATCATATTTTCCCCCTCCTCTACCTCCCTCACCACTCAGTGTCGTGTTTTTAGCTTCCTCCCCGGAACAAAACAACAAAAACCAAAAATGAGATTCACAACAAAGAAATAATCTAAAAAAATGCAAGGCAAAATAACCTTCCCCCCAAAAAAACCCCCAAAACTCCCAAACAATACACAAACACAAAGTACACACACATACACACACACACACACACACACCATGGAGTCTGTTTTGAGTGTTTGAGTTGGACAACTGCTTCTGGGCACAGCGTCCACAGGCAGCTTCTTGTCTAGGGATGAGACTTTGTGCTAAGTTCCCCTTCTTAGTGCTGGGATTTTGTCTTGTTTATACAGGTGTTGTGTGTGCTCCTACAGTCCCTGTGAGTTCATATGTGTGTCTGGAAGACATTGTTTTCTTGGAGCCAACCATCACGTCTGGCTCTTACAGTCTCTTCTGCACAGTCTTGAGGTGAGAGTTTGATGAAGCCATCCCATTCAGAGTTTGATGCTCCAAGGTCTCTCACTGTGCACCCTGTTCACATGTGGGTCTCTGTGTTAGTTCCCATCTACTGTGAGAAGCAGCTTCTGTGATGGAGGATGAGTGAGGCTCTCTATGGATGTAGCACGTCATTGAGGTTGAGCGATGCTCTTGCTCTATGGCTATAGCAATGTGTATTGTTAATTTAGGTGTCATGCAGGAGCTCTGTGTCTTCTGATCTCCCCAGAATTATACAACTTTTATTCACAAGCTGACTGAATTTCTTAGTGTGACAGGCTTCTAAGGCTGCTCATGTCTTCCAACACTGGCATCATGGAATTGAAAAAACTTTTAGAAACACTTTCAGGGACCAAGAAGACAAACCAAGGGATAAAATAGAGGCATAGGAGTTGATAAAAATTTTATACAGGCATTTTGTAAAGGGAATGTTAAAAACAAACAGGTGGGAGCTGGTGTGATGTCTTGGTGGGTAAGGGCACTTACTACCACATCTGACTACTTGGATTCGATCCCAGGGATGCACGTGTGGGACTGCCAGACACACACCATGGCACGAGCACCCCCTCATCAAATAAATATGCACAAAACCAAACAGTTGGCAGTGTCCAAGTTCCCTACTAAGACTGCCTGTGCAATGGATCTTCTCTTTTGTCATGTTTAAATCGATTTCTTAAATAAATGAGAGAAAATGAAGGCAAAAATGTGTGCCCTGAGTAACAAAGTGGTAAAGACCGAAAGCAACAGGCATTGTGTTTAGACTGAGAAGTGAACCCGAAAATTGCTCCCTGCTCCTTGTGCCCTATGCCCCAGTCTTCCAAGTTTACTGGACCCCCCGCACCCCCTCTTTTTCTTGTTCCATGCAAGGTTTGGATGCAGATACAATCCATCAACCAACAATCTTCCCTGGTGCTTGTTTCAGTGGTGGATCAACCTGACTGATGTTTAGGGTTTTTTTAATGATGCTGTCAGAATGACCCCATCCCTCTGGTGTACAGATGAAGAAGAATGAGGGTCATCCTCTTCAGGTGAAGGAAACCAGTCTGGGGATGGAGCTCAAATCCAGAAAAGGGCAGAAGAGGGAAAAATCAGCTAGAACATTTGTCATGTATCCAAAGGCTAAACCTCTAGAATTTGAAAAGATATAAGCCAATGCATTTTCTTCCTTGATGAGGCAGCTCAGGTTCAGCTGACTTTGCCTTGCAACCAAAAGTTTTTCCTGATAGGGTGGGGAAGACACAGAGGTATTTTGAACCGTGGAGGATTCGGGAATGTAAGCAGTGAGCTGTATCTATCTGACATATGACACAGGAACAAAGTAAAAGCAGAGGTTTGGGGGATGGGATGTCAGATTGCAGGATGTGGGAAGTGATACAGGATTGAAGAGCCTTAGGAAGCAGTGTATCAGCAAACCACTATAGAAATTCAATCTTACTTTTCCTTATGACATCACTGTTAGTTGACACTGTATCTTATACTTTTGCTTTAGTTTCTTTATACATTATAAACTTCGTGGTGGAAGAGATTTTTCCTGATTCATTGTGATAGTGCCTACAATTAGGTCATTAATAGGGCTATGAATATTTTTATATGTAAATGAAAGAGTTATCATCTGATAGCACTTCATAGCCCTATCAGGATAGGCAGCAACAAGGTAGGATTAAAAGAACTGATCCAGTTTCTGACTTCATCAGTAAATATTCTTTAGCTTAATTATGACAAAAATATTATGATTTTTTTTTCTTGGCAGAAAACATCTTAGGAGAGAAAGATTTTACTTTAGCTCACAACTCCAGGTTATAGTCCATCACTGTGGGAAATCAAGGCACGAATCCATTTATTGGATTCCACTTATTGTGAAGAGCAGAGAGACAGACAATGGATGCTTACTGCTTCTCTTAGCTTTCTCCAGGGTCCAAACTCAGGGAATGGTGCTACCCATTTTTAGGTTGAATCTTGCCACATTAGTTAATGGAATCCAGACAATTTCTGCCAGATATGTCCTCAGGCCAACCTGATCTAGATAATTCTTCATAGAAACTCTCTTCTCAGGTGATTATGAATTGTGTGCAGTTGATAAAAGTGACTATCACAGATTACAGGATGGTACTGAACCCGGGATCAGTGAGTGGCAGATGTCACATTACTGATGCTTTATGTGACTGGGTGGTGATAGCAGAGGATGAGTGGTAAGGAAACCTAGCATTCCCGTTGGAGCAGTGGTGACAGGGAGAATTGCATTGCTCCAGCTGGATGGATAAGGTGATTTGAATAAGAATGATCCCTATAGGTTCATATATTTGAATGCTTGATCCCCAGTTGTTTGACTGTTTAGGAGAGGATTAGGAGGTGTGGCATTGTTGAGGAAGTGTTTTACTGGGTGTGATTTTGAGGCTTTCAAATTTTCATACCATTCCTAGTTAGTGCTCTCTCTCTCCCTGCTAGCTGTACTGGGTCCACACAAGACCAGGCTTGTCAACACTGAGTCAAGGAGCGGGGAAGGGCCCGCTGGACCCTGCCCTTGATCTCTGAACTATTGGCGATGGATAGATTCTGGGAGAAGGAGTCATGGTTTTTAGTTGTGACCAGGCTCCGTTGATGGCTCCATGGCCATCGCAGCCCACAGCCACACAGATGGCCTTGACTGATTTTGGTGGGTTGCAAAAGAAAACAAATAGTTGTAAACTTGAGAGAGAGGTTTGTGGGAAAGCTGAGAAGGGCTGGGAGGGAGGCGGGATGAGAGAGTGGTCAATATGCAGAGTGGACAAATGCAGTGTCTTTGGATGTCTACAAGGCGGTGGCTGGTGCGGAGTGAGGAACCCGGTGTTTGGACTTAACAGAAGATGAAGAGAGGGAATGGAAAGTCCCGGGTTCTACCTGCCTTACAAAGAACATAAATGAAAGGTGCTGGGAAACATTTACAGCGCTGGCTGTCAGTTCTCAGTCCAGTGGGCTAGAGGAAGCTCAGACAATGGTGGCTCTGTTGTAGCTGCCTGCTTTCACTCTGTCTACTGGCCGAGTCTCTCGTTGCTTCACACCTACTTTTCACAGACCCCAGGGCCCCAGGTTCCATTTAGCAGAGTAACAGCTTTCAAATAATAATCTGGTGTTTGTCTCCTGTTCTCCTTTCCTTCATGCCTTCTCTTATTTTTCTTAGGTTTCCCCCACTATAGAAGGCCCCTCTTTTCCTTTAATTCACAGCAATTTATTTCCATTTTATAGAAATTGTCAGTTAACTGTAAAAACTGCCTCACACACTAGATGTCTTTGATGACAAAGTCTGCCTGTTTCACTGGGGACTTTCTCCATGGTGGTCATGAGGACTCTCCTACAGCACACTGGTTTGAGGGTTGAGGTCACTCTTGAGGAATGGAATGAGATCCATCCCTTGGAACTGTGTGAAAGCAGAAACTTCCCTGTCTGCTTCTCGATGGTGTAGAAGAATCTGTGATTGATTACACAGACCCCATTCAAATCTGTTTCATTTTCTATTAGTTCTGTGATGTTAGTTAAGTAACATTAAATCTGTCTGTGTCTGCCTGCCTGTCTGTCTATCTATCTATCTATCTATCTATCTATCTATCTATCTATCTATCTATCTATCATCTATCATATATCTAGGCAGAGTCTCTAATATCCCAGACTGGTCTTAAAATCTTATGTGGCTGAGGATTATCCTTAACTTCTTATCCTCCCCTTTTACCTCCTCAGTTCTGGGGCTTCAGGAAGATGCCCCCATACCCAATTTATGAGGTGCTGGGAATCGAACTCAGGACTTCATGTGTGTTAGGCAAGCACTCTACAACTGAGCTACATCCCCAAGCATCATGAACTTTGAAATCTTACTTTTCGTATCTGTAGAATGAAACTAATAATAATATATGCTGAGATATTTTGTGTGAAGAACAAAGGTGGCTAGTATAGTACCACACACATGTGAGGATTTGCCAGTGGTGCCTACTGACTTTTCTATCTTGTACTGGAGAGATTTCACCTCTCCCGTGGTGTCCAGCTTGATCCCCGCAGTGACATTTGACTTCTGGAATCTGAAGCAAGATGGAAGTACTCAAGCTGAGTGCTGATTGGGCTTCTGGATCTAGGAATCTCTATTTATTTATTTATTTATGTATGTATGTATGTATGTATGTATGTATTTATTTATTTATTTATTGACAGAGATGATGTATTAATTAGCTTTCACCCAGCTTAACAAAATACTCAAGAAAGTGAATGTGCTTACGGCACATTGATGTTGACTCCTTTACATGACTCAATGGCTTCCTTTGCTTTGGGTCTGTGACAACGCAGAATACGTTGAGCATGTGTGGCAGAGCAAAGCAGCTCCCTCTGGTAAAGGAAGACACAAAAGTCATCTCTTAATTTTTCCACCACCTTCCAGTAGTACTGACCTGGAGACCAAGTCTCTAACATGTGAACCTTTGAAGGACATCCAATATCCGAACTGCGGCAGAGGGTTGAGTTGATTAAACAAGTACTCAGAGGAGTCCAAGGGTGGCTGTTCCTGTTCCTGGGTCCACTCATCTCCACTGGGAGCTTGGCTTATTCATTCCTGAATTCATTCGTTTTCTTACCAAAAAATTTTGAGCACTTAATGTTAGTACTAGACACTCCATGATGAATACGCATAAGGTTCTTTTCTCATGAAACATGGAACTTTTCTTTGGTTAGTGTGGAGCTGAAACAACTGTGTTTTGAGTGACTTGCTTCACAGATGCACCTGTAACATGGTGACCTCCAGTCATTGAAATTGCTAGTACTTTTTATTTATTTATTCCATTTGAATCTTATATATTAAATCCTGTCTTATGCTATTTTCTTTTAAAAACTTAGTTTTCTGTTTTCCTTTTACTTATTTTGAGATTGTAATTCAATTACTATATTTCTCTTCCCTTTTCTTCCTCCAAACCTTCTTATATAATCTTCCCTATTTGCCTTCAAATTCATGGACTCTTTTTCAGTAATTGTTATTGAATGCATACATGTATTTGAATATACGTATTACTAAATATAACCTGTTGAATCTATATAATGTTACCTGTATATATGTTTTCAGGGATGACCACTTGGCACTGGAGAAACAATTGGTGTGCTTTTCTGTGGGGAGGAGCACCTCTCCTGCTGCTAGCTTTACTGAGGTGTCTGTAGTTCTAACATGTATCCTTCTACCCATAGATAAGTCCAGTCTTTGCTCCTCAACAAGAAACCTCTCTTTGCAAAAGATGAAGACCATTATGCAAAAAACACAGCCAATCAAAATGCAGAGTTGTGGAGCTCCTTTCTAATGGTTACATCTATAAAATACCCCAGCACCCAAGGTACAGGGAACATTGCGGAAGAGGGGCGGAAAGATTGTAAGAGCCAGAGGACCAGGGAGTGTGCTGTGAGATTGTGTCCCTAGTAGCATTATAAGCACACATATAAGCACACATGACCATCTAAATGCCAGTTGAATGAGGAAGATACAAATGAACACGTCAAACTGGACAAGGAAAAGCCCACAAAGCCTCAGCCCTGCATAAAGTTTCTTTTTTCATAGTGAAGTCATTGTCATTCACTGAATTAATGTGTGTATATGGTGAAAACTTATTTTCATGTTTTTTCAAGTCTATCTACTCAATTACCCCAGTGTTCTTGATTAATTACCCACAATTTTCTCATTGATATATAAGGATACATTTTTTTGAATAGGTCTATTTACAGTTTCCCATTTGCCCTACTGAACTAAACCACATTCTCTGTCTACAGCTGTATAGTAGAACTCATCTGGAAGGATACAGTCTCTAGTCGTGATGTGGTTTTAGAGACAATTGGATTCTCCCAGGACATTGCTCTTCTATATACATTTTAGAGCCAGCCTCTCAAGGTTCTTGCAAACTTTGTTGACATAGCAGTTAATCACTTGTTTCACAAAGGTTCCGGAGTCTCTATTTAATCTTGGCTTCTTCTTCACACCACTTTATCACTGTCAGCTTCTCATGCTCAGCCTCCAGAGGGTTCAGTTCATTTTTGCCCTTCTTATTCATGGGCGGTGCATCTTCTTACCAAGCTAACACCTTGGAATAGAATGTAGTTATGCATTTTGTACAAAACCACATGCCAAGGCTTGTACTATTATCCAAACTGGGAAAGTGGAAGGTCCATGAGATTCTTTATTCAATTTTAGTTCCTCAGCCACCTGTGCATTATTGAAAGACAGAGCTTGCCAGTTTACTGAAATGTTCTCAGTTCTAAATTTACCAAGAAATCAGGTTAAAAAAATAGAAGACGAGGAAAGTGAGGTGTAACTGTGTTTTGCATTCGTACCAAACAAAACCACACATTTTCTTATATTTTAATCTTGTCATTATTGGGACCAAATTGTCCTCTGTTCTGCTTCCCGAGAGGGAAGTTTTCATGATGTATGACACCATGTCTGGAGTCTTGTCTAAGACTCTGCTCACTCCCACAGCACCTACATTTTAGATTTCAGCATGGCTGCCATCGAGTGAAGAGCAAGGTGAAATCTTGTTACTTCTGCGGCTGTGAATTACATTCTGGTTAAGTTAACATAAAATAGATGGTACACTTATGAACCTTGAAATCTCTTCTTGTTTTGACACTGAAAGCTTAGTTTCAAAATAGAGACTAGCTTTTAAATGAAGGGCTTTGAATGTGAACGTTCTCGGTGAATGAGAAGTGCAGAATTTTGCTTGGTTTTGGACTCACGTTTTTTTTTATGTGTATATGTGTGTTAGTGTGTATATGACATATGGTGTGTGTATACATGTAGGCTTATGGTGTGTGTGGGGTCTATGTGTATGGTGTATGTATGTAGCATGTATATCGTGTATGTTTGTAATGTGTATGGTATATATGTGTATGGTGTAGGTATGTGTTTGCATGTGGTGTGTAAAGTATGTTTGTGTGTATACACAAGTTTGTGTGTGTGAGTGTAAGCACACACGTGGAGGCCATACCTTGGGTATTGGACCTTATCATCTACTGTTTGAGAAGGAGGCTTCTTTGTTGTTGGCCACTGCAAAGACAGGATGGCTCATCATTGAGCTTCTGGGATCCTCCTGTCTCTTTCTCTCCCACCTTGCTGTAGGAATGCTAGGATTGCAGTTGAATGCTAGTGCATTTGAATTCATACAGGTTCTGAGGATTCAAACTCAGGTCTTCATGCTTGTGTGGCAAACACTTTGCCCATAGTTTCTCAAACCTTCTCAAACCTAACTCCTTCAGTTTCAGGCTTAGCTTCTAGTTGATCCTTCTAGAACTCAGAGGAACTTAAGAAAGACTATAAAAAGAACCCTCCAGCCAAGGCTTGAGTGAATGTTGTTCTGTTTTGGGAACTCCAGTGTTCAAATAATTACGTTAATTTTGAACTCTCAGCTTCAAGTATTTGGCATGTGTTATGTGTTCTTTATCCCCAGAGAATGGGTTTTTGATTTGAGTTGCAGTTCTGGAACATGGAATTATTAGCTTATGCTGACATAGGGTAAATTTCTCATGGTGAGCTGACTTTCCCAGGTCCTTGGCTCCTGACATGTATTGGTCACCCTCAGTGCCAATTGCCTTTCTTCTCTAGGTTTCTGCTTTCCTTCACCTGCAGTGTGGGTTCTGATCTCTGGGTACACTGAGGCTTGGAGAGGAAGATGAGGATGTGCTTAGTGATATTCATACCCACATGTTCCTTGTCTTCCTTGAATGGATGCCCAGGGCCTTGTCTTGTCTTGTAAATCTGGCTTGGTTTCCACCCATCTGAACTAAAACATCCTGCAAATGGCCACACCCTCCCATCTCCAAAACCCCCCTCAAACAAGTCACCAAACTTAATTAGGAGTATTTTCTTCAAAGCAAAGGCAACCACAAAGGCAACTTTGAAAATTGTGTCCAGCACTGTAGCACTTCCTGGGATTCTCATGAGGCAATGGGAGAGCAAACCACAGTGCACAACTGGAGTTTGTACTTTTTAATAGAGGCTACCAACTCGGTTCTAAATTTTACATGGAAATGAAATGTATTTTAGTACTCAAAGCAATCTTGAAGGAAAGGGACCAGTCAGAGAGTATATATTGCCTAAAGAGATACTACAAATCTGAAGTAATAAAGACATTATGGGTAGAAGGTCAGATTTGTGGATAAAATAAATAAATCAGAAATGGACAGGCACACATAGAACTAATTGACTTTACCCATGAATGTGCATATTTTAGAAGGAAAAAGACAATACCTGATACATATTGCTAAAATGATCTGCTATGCATTTGCAAGACAGAACTTGCCATTTACTCAAAACTATGGATACAAATATAAATATAAGTGCTGAACTTTCTAGAAACAAATGGAGGGTAAAGTCTTTATGTTCTAGTGTTAGGCAATGGTGTTTCTATGGGTATGAGGAGTGGGGAATATATCAAATGGAGGAATCATAAAAGAAAGTGGTATATTAGGGTTAGTTAGAAAATAATTTTGTTTGCTCAAAAAGCATATACAAATGTGTGATTATAGATTAGGAGAAAATATTAGTAATGCATGCATCTAAGAAAGACTAGAAATATAAGTTTTAAAATCCTTCTCAATTTAAGAATCATAATAAAACCCTAATAAGTAGATGGACAAAATATTTGGACATTTTATCTAAAAGATATGCTTATGAACAGTGAAGCAATTAACATAATTGTTAGTGAAATGAAAGACCACACTTAAATGTTATAAGCCACTTGCTAGGATGCTGAACTCAACATGGCCACACTCATCCTGTGTCCTGATGATTTCTTTATTTACTCCAGATGAATGAAAATATATACTCATGCCAAAACTTATGCAAATATTCAAGGAAGCTAAAATAGCTCAAAAGCAGAAGTATCCCAATACAAATGAAGTGGTGCATAGGTTAGACACATTGGTATTTCCATACAATGGGACATTCAACCACAAAAATAATGCAACAATACAACAACATAAATCACAAAAGCATTTTTTTCTGTGTCAAAGAAGCTAGATGCAGAAGATAAGAAAGTGTGTGATTTTATGTAAATGACATTTTAGAAAGGTAGACCCACAGTGACATAAAGAAAATGGGGATTGACCTATGTGAAGGGTGTCTGGCCATGAAGAAGCATGAAGGCGTGTCTGGGGTTCAGGAAATGCTTTTTACCTCGACTTTGGTTACTATTAATGACTACAAATTTTAAAAACTCACTTGATATTTTGTCCTTAAAACTGATAAGAGATAATGTGCAAATTTTCCTTCAATAGAGTTGAAAATATTGAGAGGAAAGTGTCCCAGTTAGCTTTGTCAGTTTGACAGAGGGTAGAAATTAATTACCTGACAAATTACCAGCCAGGTGAGCCTGAGCCCAAGCAAGCCAGCAAGCAGCATTCTCTCCTGATTTCTGTATCTAGTTCCTGCCTGAATTCCTACTCTGACTTCCCTTAGTGATGAATTTTACCCTGTAAGTTGGAATAAACCCCTTCCTTGGTTGGGTTTTATCAAATCTATAGACAGGAAACTAGGATAGGAGTTTCATTTTAAAGACCCAGTTGTAGGATATTAACGTTCCTGTTACTGCGTAGAGACTGGAATCTCGCTGTCCTATACAAGTGTATTTGATATTCTTAAGTCAGTGGTGTGGATTCTATGAGGATGGTGAGAGGTTCTAGTTTAATTAGATTCATTACATAGGCATCTCAAGGGTTAGGCTAGAGAAAAGCCAAAGAGGACAGTGATAAAAATGAAGACATTGTATAAATCAGGTACCAGGAGAGACAACAGTTCAGCACTGAGATATTATTACTAAGAAAGAAAATTCTTGTGTCAACAATTGGGAACACATTTTTGAAACACCAGTGCCAAATCCCAATGAAAGATTAGTTAAGGGAAGCATGACAGGGGTCAACCAGCCTCCTCTACAAGGTATGAGCCTCAATATTAGAACGTCTTGCCTTAGGAGAAAATTCTTGAAATGGATTGACAAGGGAACCTGATACCCAGTTTTAATTTACAAGTCTTGGTCAGGGAGCCGGAGACACAGATGTTGAGGCAGAGGGAGCTGCCATCTTTTTTATTTCACATCACCAGCTATAGCCAAGTTTCCAGCCGCACGGTCTTGCTGGCAACTACATTTTTCTTTGCTGATGTATAATCATTTATAAATTATTTGAGAGGATATAGTTTTCTCTTTCTGCTGGCATTCTGACTTTTAGATTATTACATTCTATCCTTCAATATAGGATGCTTAGTGGTTCACTGGTTTATTAGGGACAAGTGTGACCACCGCCTCCAGAAGATGCCAGAGCAATGGACAGACACCAGAGCAAAGTTTTAGCCAAGGGTGGATGGTATGTTAGCTTTGGCCTTGGATTCTTGGGGGATGATGATTAGGAGTTGTTTGGGAAGACAGAGTACTCTTAACTTGCCAGATCCGTGGTTTTCCTGTGGACTCGAACTAGTTTTCATCAATAGCTGTGGTTAATTTTGTGAGCCAGGAGCATTTTAAAGGTGATTCTTTCATTTTCTTTGAATGACGAGTAGAAGTTTGATTGGCTGTGTGTGTGTGTGTGTGTGTGTGTGTGTGTGTGTGTGTGTGTTTAACTTCCTCAATTGAGGACCAATTGGAAAGATGGCCAAGAGTGTTGTGTAAGTTAAGCAGAGGTCTAAGAGAAACTTGCTGATTGCTCATTCAACCAACATTGGTAATGAAAAAGAGCTCATTTGGGTAAAGAAGAGGTAGACAAGACTAGAACCTCTGATGCTCAGTCTTTGTTCTGCTGTTTAAAGTTCTGCATGTGGGTGTTAAAAGTACATATGCCCCCACTGTAGATCTATGAGAGGTTAGCATGGTTAGACAGATTTTAATATTATTTAAGTAGCAAGTTACATCCAGTGAAACTGACTTTTAGTGACTACTTTTGACAAACAAACATGAGAAACTGTAGGATCAACCCTCCACACAGGACACACAGAGCTTCTTCCCACCCAAATTCTTTTACTGCCAACTTGTCTTCTGGCTCTCTGTTTTATGTCTGTGGTTTTGCCCTTGTAGAGCAAGTGTCATAGAAGTCCACTTGTTCACTATTCATCTTCCTTTCTTCTTTTTATGGTGTTGGTCACTGAATCTCTGGTCTTGTACTTGGTAAACAAAGACCCTAATCCAGCATGTGGAGCTTCGACTTAGCTTTTCCCATTTCAGGAGTTTCATTTATGTTCCTTCATGTTGCTGAATTAATCAGCAGTTAGTTCATGTGTGCTGCTGAGTGTCATTCTTGTGCCTGTGTGTGTAAAGTAAGATTATGAACTAAGACACTAGACACACCTCTGTATCAGTTTTATTGTGGACACAATAAATTTTCCCTGCATTGTGCAAACACTTAATAGTAGCCTGCTTTGTCATATGGAGATTCCTGTTTATCTTAGAGACTGTTAGATTATTCTCTCAAGTTACTGTGCTGTATGTACATTTAACAAAGTGTGAGAGCTCTCATTGCTTTGCGTTCTTGCAAAGGCTTGGTTTCACTGATATTTTATTTAAAATTGTATCATTTAAAACTGGTCATTGTAATGAGACATCTGTTTTGAGGCAATGATTGCTTTAACTTGTAGTTTGTCTGGTAACGTATCCTACTTCCAGGGTTATCTTGCATCTGGTATTAACCATTGGTCAAGATAAGGCTAAAATCATTAAAGAGTGAATTGTAATTTGATGTTGAAAACCTAATAACTGAGTATGTCTTTAAATTATGTCTCAAGGTTTGTGATGCACCTCTCACCCCAGTTAGGCCTTCAGACCACTGCATCTCGGATCCCACCTCTTCAGTGTAGTTTGTGGAAGAGTTTGAGCCATATATACAGCCCAGATACCTCTGAATAAGTGACTCCAGATGCTGTGAGATAATAAATGTTTGCCATTTAAAGCACTGAGTGTATTTAGGCAATTTCTTACACAGCAATAAATAACTAAAACTGATTTTTGTACTGAGTATGAGGGTAGTATTCTCAAAACTCCCTAAAAATCTGAGAAAGGCTTTAGAGAGCTATCTAGTAAAAAAAGCAAGAGGACTTCTTATGGGTTATTCTGGAAGCTTCTTCCAGAAGTCTGGAGACTTCTCTGAATTACTGCTATTTATATCTTAGAGAAACTATTTATTTCTACCTGATCTTATTTTATTTTATTTTTTAAGATTTATTTGTTTTTTGTTTATATGAATGCTTTATCTGCATGTACACCTGCATGCCAGAAGAGGGCATTTTATCCCACTATAGATGGTTGTGAGCCACCATGTGGTTGCTGGGAGTTGAACTCAGGACCTCTGAAAGAACAGTCAGTGCTCTTAACCACTGATATATCTCTCCAGTCCCGTTAGTTTCTGTTTTAAAAAGTGGATCTTTTTTTATACTATATGAGTCAAACTTATGCAGAGAAAAACATTTGTTTTGGAATTTACAAAGACATCATATGGTCAGCAATAAAATCACAAATCACCAAACACTCTTATCCAGTTCCTTAGCTATCTTCTGGTTTTAGTGATTACTGTAACAGTAGGAAGTCCTTGTATCAATTTTTCTCTTAAATTTTAATCTCCATATGAAATTTTTAATGAAAAATTGGAATGGAAATGACTGGTGATCTGATTCCAAAGAACATTTTCAAAGTGATCTCTTGTGCACAACTCAAGTACCCGAGTTCTCATGGAGTGGGGGAGATTTACCACTTAAGATGTTCAATATCATTGGTCCATATTTTATGTGTGCATTCTTGAAGCTTCAAATTTAATTTCTTTGGCAATATAAGCTGTTCTCTGTACAAGAAACTAAGGAAGAAGCCAGATTCCCCCTCAATTTGAGGGCCTTGTGCTGTATTAATATATCATAGCTGCCTTCCATCAATTCCATGGTGTTACATAAATTGTTGAGTTCTCCTTTTTGGCTTTTTCCTGGCCAAGGTGTGAATAGGCTCAGGAGAGTGAGAGGAAAGTAAACAGCACGTGTACACCGTCTTTTCCTCCCAGGAACCATGTCTGACTTAATCCTTGGCAGAGTTGAGACACCTTGTTCCCATGATTTAGTCTTATTTCTTTCTCTTCTGGGGACCATGATGCAAATGTTTAAACTTATATTGAATCATTAATATTCAGAATTGACAGGGAGAAGGAAAAGTACTTTCCAACAGCTACCAGCCACCATTTGTGTCTCACAATGGCTTCCATCTGTGTCAGGTTGGCTGGGGTTGGCTGGGGTTGCTTAGTCAGATGCCTAAAACTACCAGCAGTTTTTCAATTCAATTGGGAAGACATTGTTAAAGGCTATTCATGAAACTTTGTGCTTCAAGAGAAACTCTGGCTTTTTTCCTGAAACTCTACTGGCAGGTCATGGTCTGCAGTATTCACTTTTAATATTAGCTCCAGACCCCTGGTACTCTGTTAGGAATCCAGTGAGGACTCTCTGTGCCCCCAGTTGTGTTTTCGTGAGACATCAGTTATAGTGTCCTTTCAGTATCATGGCTTCACCATAACTCTCGCCAGCAAAGGGCTCAGTAAGGGACAAGAACTCAAGCACACATTAAGCACTTCTATGTTTGTGTGAGATTTTTTTAGAGGTCAGTTTGACCATTATTTGATGGGCCAGTTTGTGTTTCCAAGAAGGATATACCATCGTGAAGTCAGGAGAATGGAGGGTTTCTTGGATAAAATACCTATAAATAGAAAAGCAAGGAGGCATGATTGTACAGTCATCAGGCTGAGGTATAGAACTGTTAACATTCCTGCCAGTGGTATGGGAGCTCTCTCACGAAAATCATACCGGCGTGTCCACACTGTCGCCTGTGGACCGTATGTAGCCATGGTTGGCAAATGAAAGCTATGCATGCAGCTCAACGCAGTATCCATAAACTTACTGAAAACATTGAGTTTCTTTGTGTGTGTGTGTGTGTGTGTGTGTGTTTTGTAACTGCATAGCATGGTTTGCAAATATGAACTTAGTGCATAACAACATTGTTTCCCAATGTCAAAAGGTTGTATATTAATGTAGCAAGAGCTACAAACTGTCTAGCTATCCAGCTAGCTAAGTAATTAACTAATTAATTAATGTAATTGAGAGTGAAAGTGTAGAGCCTCTATAGAAGTGTCATGGCTTCAGAACAGCTATTCTAACTATAAAACTCCTCTGGTATGTATAGAATTTAGGGCTGGTAAAGTGTCTGAGTTGGCTACCTTAAACCAGCTGTGTGATGCTTTTATTTATGAGTTGATTAGAATAAAGTAATTTTATTTAAATGTTTAGAGAAGTTTGCACAAGCCTGGATGTTCTGTACCTTGATGCGTTATTGGGAATGGGTGACCTTGAGAAGAGTGTGACCTTTGCTTTGCTCTGGAGGCTAACTTGAAGAATTGACTGCAGATGCTTCCAAGCCAACGGTGCACCTTACCTCTGAGCACTGTTCCATGCCTTCCTTACCTCAGTGAGGCTCCATGACTCCATAAACACGCACACAGATCTATAGGTTTAGAGAGCTGAAAAGACCTTCTATTATGAAACACTTTATTAATAAAAAGTAAAGTAAGAAATAAAAAAATATAATCAATAATGCATGTCTATTTAAACATCCTAATGAATGCTAATTTTGTGTTTGTGTCTTGAGATACAATATCATCATGTAGCCCAGGCTGGCCTTGAATTTATGATCCTTTTGCTCCAGAATCCTAAGTTCTGGGATTACAGGTGTGTACCACAATACCTGACTAATTTGAAGTTGTTTTAAATTCCGATCTTTTCTGTAAGGACAGAGCCTTTTCCTTGAATTGATATCTTCTTATTAAAGTTGTGACCTCATATGCTAAAATGAGCAATTAGCAATGACCTTGGACTTTCAGCTATGCTAGAGCATGGCCCTGTTCTTGAGTGATGAGTTCCTAGAGTTTCAGTATTTTTGCCAATATTTCAGTTATTTTGCAACAATTTAATTCCATAGTATCATAAAATAATTTGCTGTTATTTAGATTTATAAAAGTCAAATCATATAATTTTTATTGAAACTACTTTCTTTGCTTTTACATCTACAATTTTCCCATTAAAATTACGTGATACAAACAATTGCATGAAAGTATAACTAGTTCAAAGGTCAGACATCTCCTTACTGAGTAGACAAGAGCAGAAGCATTCGGGCTCCTTACAGAGTGTTCTGGTGGTTCTAAGACATCCTTCAGCAGTAGCCATGAGCCATTTTTTTTTTCAGAAAAACGAGAAAGTGATGATAGACCTGGCAAATAAAGAAATGGGGAAAGGTGGTGGGGTTCACCGATACTGCCTTAGTCATATGTGCAACTACACCTGTAATCATACCTTGTATAAAAGACATTCCAATAAAAACAAGTCTCTCCCCTCAAGATATTCCAATAAAACAAATGCCCCTGTATGTGCCTCTCCCTGTCCCCTTATGGGAACCTCACAATTTTGCTAATACTGACCTTGAATTCTTCATTATCCAGTCTGGTCTAATCTTCCCAAGTAGCAGGGATTATAGGCTTGTGCCCTGTGCCTAGCTCACCGTCTATTTCTAAAGAGGATACAGGTCCTGATCATTGCTTGTGTTTTACCTTGGTGAAGTGTTTTACCTTGGTGAAGTGGGCTAGTCTGTTGCCTTGGGCCTGTTAACACAGAGTCTGGACTAGGCTGTTCATAGGTAGGCTGTATATAGGTTCTTTCTCTGAAGGCTCCTCTGTGTTTCTAGTTGGCCATCTAAGGGTGTAATACCAGTTGTTGGAGGAAGAGAGGTCATGAGAGAACCTCAGAAAAAAAGAAAGAATTCACGGGGAAGAAAGCCTTTTGTAGCTGCTTGTGTCTCTAGCTGAATACCACACCTGTACTCTACTCCATGTTGTTGAGATGCTGCTTCTCCTTCCATGCTGAAATTGATAAGAGGAGTCCTCCAGAACATGGAAGGTCAGTGTGTGCCACCATCTTTATATTTTTAAGGCTAATTAAGATGGACCATTCTTCTATTAAGTTTTGGAGGTGCTTTGAATTTGGTTTGAATGTTTTCAAATCTCTTACTGGACACATCTCACTAACATGGGATGAATTTAACTGTTGTACTGCTTTTCATCTTTAGGGGGGACTATAGGAGGGGGTACCCAGTGATACAGCCCATAGGCACTTTATCTAGGCAGAGCCTCTCATGTTGAGGCTACAGTCTTACTTCAGTTGAAAACATAGCAGATACAAAGAAACTTACGCTCCTTCTCTGTCCCCAAAGTCATCTGGAGAGTGGATTAATTCTTGGTGCCAAGATATTTTATGGCTGTCACTGTTCAGCCTTACTTTGTTGGCAAGTAAAAATACTGATTTATATTTTCTCTTCAATTTACAGATATGTGAGCATACCACTGAGGATAGCTGGTTAGCAACAAATAGCTGTGGTAGGCAAGGAAGAAGAGGAGATGCCTTTAGAAAGAGAAAGGACAATTCCTACACCAACGTTTTCATTCTTAACTGTTGAGTTGACACCTAAATAGAACAGGATGGTTGCTATGTGGAGATGGAACAGTTTTAAGTTAATACTGTTGCATTGGTCAGAATAATCCCTGGCTGTGGGAAGCTCCACCCTCACTATAGCCACAAGGATTTCAAGGTATTTACATAAGTGATTTAGATAGTACAGGCAGTTCTAGGTTGGCGCATGTGCACCTGATGGGTCTATAGTAGGTGCTTAGAGTTGGGAAGAGAGAGATGACACAGCTTTTCATTGGGGTCACTGCAGTCTTGTTACCATGTTTGGCACTGCTGAAGATTCTTGTGAAGTTATTGAGGAAACTGATCAGCAATTTGAACTAATTCAAGACATGGAAATTTCCAGGGAGATTTTCCCTGTGGATCAATAGATTGTCAGTGTTCCATAAACTAGTCAGTCTCCAGTGTTGCTTTGTTAAGGATGAAGTGCTGCTATCAGCAGAAAGAAAAGCTTTTGTTTTCTTTTGAGGAAATGGATATAAACCACCTTTCTTATCTCTGTCATCTCTAAGTGATGCCCTGGCCCAGGCCCTTCACAGAAGTCAGTCTTTCAGAAGTTCAGTCCCGTCCCCTTGGGGATAAGGACAAAACCCCCAGTCCCTGCCTGTAGGGACAAAGCCCTCTATTTTGAAAGTTAATTTGGCCCTTACTTTTGTCTTGATTATCCTTTCTTCTCCCTAAAGTGATATTTGCATGCTCCCTTTTCTCTTGTTCTTACAGTGAGTCTCAGCACTGAGTACCTACCTGGGAAAGGTACAGAACAGAGGCTTCGAGGCCACACATAGCTGAAGCGAACTGATCTTTACACCTTATGGAAATACACAAGTGAGTCATTCTTCACTGGAATTGAAGACTCAAGCCCCAAATCCTTTCCCATAATCTTTTAAACACATGTTCAGCAGAGGGAAAAGTCTGTTTAGGCTGGAATCTTCTAAGTTAATAAAATGTTCATATTTTCTCATGTTATGAGTTCAGACATTTCTAAAGTCCTAAAGTTACAGTGTCTCCAACTTAAATGGGACAGGGCTAACAGCAGAGTGAGCATTGTGGAAGAAAAATTCATTTTTATTTCTTCTATTCTCACAATGGGTGAGGCTAGCCTATTATAGTGGCCTGGTTAGCGCCCCTCTTCAGAATGTCTGCTTAATACACCACACAGGAGAGGTTCGGAAGACTATTGTGCAGTATGGTAAGCTATGTGTGTGTGTATGTGTGTGTGTGTGTGTGTGTGTGTGTGTGTGTGTGTGTATGGGTGCCTGTAAGGATCTTACAGACATTTCAGTAAGAATGGGAATGCCCATATTTATTTTTTTAGATATTCTCAAGAATACAAAAATACCTCCAAGGACAAACCTTCTATTTTACGTGTTACAAAAAGCAAAATTTTGGAAGGTAAAAATAGTATGGTAAATACTATTTTCTTATTTCTCTTCTTTGGTGAACAGAAAGGCTTTATTTTGTTACATTTTGAATTCTGGTGCTGGGATATTTTTCTTCTGCTTGAACAAGAGCTTATGACACTTATTGGAGTACACCCATCTTTCATCCCAAATAGACAGGACCAACACCTTTGAGGTCTCAGGCACACGTCTACCCCTGAATCTACACAAACAGCTTTTGGGGCCATTCTGTCATCAGGGTTACCTACTTAGAAGAGAAAGGATGAGGTAATGTCTGTAAAGAGTTTTGAGAAGGCTAAGAACCAAAAATAAAATATTTTTAGAAGAAGTTATTACTTTGCATAGGCGAGAGCTCAACGTGTGACGTAAATCTAAGAGAGAGGAGCATAGAACGAGTGTGCCAGCACCAGGGGTCCTGTGTGGAGGCTTCAGTATGGGAACCCAGGAACAGACAGAGTGGGTAAGAGATGAAGGAAGATGAAGAGCAATTAACAGGTTAAATGACCAAATACAGACCAAGTAGACTCAGAGATAGATGTTCGCACCGGAAGACTAGGAGGCTGGAGCAGGCTTCTCTCTTCTTTTTTCTCTGTACCTTTTATCTTATCATGTTCTGCATTTCAGTTTTTCCTTCCATTTATCTTTTTTTTTTTCTACTCTAAACACAACTGTAGAGCAATCTTCACAAGCTATTTTTATTACAGTTATTTATTTTGTGTGCATGCATGTGTAGGTGTTCATGCATATGTATGTTTGCATGCACATGTGCATGTGTGTGCATGTACACATATACGTATGTATGTGTTTATGCACATGTGTGTCTATGTGTACACATGTGAAGTCTAATTTCTCTTGTTTCTATAGGTGCTACCAGAGAGAGAACCCTCTCATTCAATCCTTATCTCCTTAAGTGGCTTAACTCTAAATATTGTTACATTGGAGGCTTATAGCTTCCATGTCTAAATTTTGAAGAGACAAAATTTATACTGTAACATGATTGTTTCAAAACCAACTAGTTATGGAAGGCAAGGTTGTATTTAACTTAGAAGTCATTTATTTCTTTGATTTTATTTTTTAGAATTTCCAGCCTTTTACTTGAACTGATTTTCTGTGCACATAGAAGAGAATGCCAGAGTTGACCTCTGCATTTAAAATAGTAAGTGCAAATTATTACAATCTGATGGGCCTCACCCTTCTAAAGGTCGGTTTAGATAATTACATCAATTATGGATAAGAGATGCCCTTTGTCTCATCTTAGGATGGTGTCTTGGTGTTACAGCCTTCAGACTTTCAGACACACAGGCGTTTCCTATCTTGAGACACATGTGTGCATACTTAAGCTTGGGAGCTAAGGCTGATAAAGATGTGAAGTGAAAAAACAAACAAACCCAGAAATGTTGCTTATGGAGATGCACCTTGGGGCTTCTGCAAAACTGTTTGACACAGGCAGAATCCAGTCAACAGTGCCAACCTTATTCATTAACAGAAACTATATTGTGGGATGGTTGCTGTGTTTTCTACTGTATCTCAGGCCACCTTGTTTTCTGTCCCCAGCAACAATGGAAACAAATGCAGCCTATGGGAAAGAGAAAAGGAAAGGAGGAGCTTGGAATGGAGCAGCAGTGTGCAGAGAGAAAGCAGGGTTGAGAAAGGGTGGCATTTTACTCTCTTTTTATATTCATGTCAGGCTATGTTTCATTGGCTCATAAAAACCAGTTGCATGAATAGAGTCCAGAGTAGTGCAGAGAGCCTGCCTACTCCTTACCATCCAGACAGTGTGAAAGCCATTTTCCTCGCAGGTGTTTCGGGGGGACCCTTCGAGGTTACGTGACTTAAACATTAACATATTATTCTAATAACATGAAGCTGCTGCCCTTTGGCCCAGAAGCTTTTGACTTTAATAATTTCCAGGCTACTCCTCAGCCAAAATACGTCTCCCTTTTAGTTTTCACACTGGTTCACTTTCTTTAATATAAAGTACTGATAGAGTAAATAAATTATATCCAGATGAAAATGTGCTATCTGATACCCCAGTCGAGCACGGTGCCTGGAGCACCACTGCGAACATTTCCTGGCCGTGTGCAGCCCGTGTCAGGGGTGGACACCCTGGAACCTGCTGGCCTTCATGTTCCTTGCTAAGAGGAGGTCTGAAATGAGAAGCTTAGGTCAAGGGAAGATCATCCTGAATAAAGTTTTTAGGGATCATCACTTGTGCTTAATTCTCCATAAAGGAGGGGAAGGGACTGAATAATGACTCACATGCAGAATTCAGCACAGATGAAAAGTTCCTGTCAGCTGTAGAATAAGCGATCCCTGAGGGAAGTCCTCTCTGCATTTGAAGTGCAGTGCCACAGAAGAGCTGCTCAGATTTCCTGGCCCCACGGTGCTGTCCTTAGGCTTCAGACTTTGTCAGCCACAGAGCCACTGAGTTTTAAAATGCAGCGCTCATCTAATCAGATGCTGAGCACTCGGGTACCACCATCTCGCAGGCAGTGATCTCCCAGAGAGGGGACCCTCTGCTGGAACTATCCTGAAGGTTATGTTGTTGTCTAATCTAACGGCTGCTGCATGTTCCTTTGTTCTAGTGAGATGCTCAGGTTAGACATTTCTGCCTTCCTTCCCTTTCTATTTCTTCTCTCTACTTTTTCCTCCTCCTTCTCCCTCATCACTGCCCAGAGTAAGTGTGGGAGGTAAGGGAGAAGAGACAGAGCTCATGGTTAGTGATAGTCACAGAGGAAGGAGACGTAGTCCTCTGATCCTTATGTCTGCCGATGCATTAGGCTGTCTGCAAACACACACACACACACACACACACACACACACACACACACACATCTACAATATACCTACATATACATCTATACACACACAGTTTCACACAGGAACCTGTACACACAAACACTTGAACATTCCTCACACACACCTACATTTGATTATACCTACACATGTACACTGTGCACCTACATGCACACACCTACATATGTAGATACATATCTGCACGCACCTCAATACACCTATAAACACACACACAAACCTGCACACACAGACACACACACACACCCCACACCTATACACACATACCTATACACACACACACATGTACACACATACACACCAGCACCTCTACCCCATGATTTTTCTTTCTGCTATAGAAACATACTTGGCAGAGAGGGAGAGAAAAAGTTGGGGATTTCTTTCCTGAGCTTTGTGTAGCAGGTTCAATTAGACTGCTTCAGTAACACCCAGAAGTACTGGAAATACTGCATCAGGTAGTTAAATACCACTGACTTTACTGTTGGTTGTCAGCACCAGTTATTTATCTGCTTTTGGACAATACACAGGGTATCTGGAAAGCATGTTACTTTCACTCTGTCCAATTTCAAAATAACATGAAGCTTCTCTTCAACACGTGTGTTAAAGTACATGGAAACATGAATACAGGACCACCCGGAACTCACTGCTCAGCTTTTCAGGAAATGTGTATAGCTTGCTGACGCTGTCTAGGCCAAGTTTGGGCTTTGGAACATGCTGTGAACATACCAAGAGTGTGATACTGGTGGAGGGCATAGCACTGAGTATGTGTGCCTGTGTGTGCTTGTGCATTATGAGTGTGCATGTGTGTTAGTGTGTGCACTAGTGCATGTGTGTGTGCATGCACACATGGGCATGTGTTCATGTTTGAGCATGTATGTACATGCATTTATATGGCTTGTGAAAACTGATTCTCAGTGGGTGTGATTAATGGTAATGAGATCTTCATAAAGGGCTTTAAATTAGGTTCCTCAAAAGGGAGAATTTCTGGTTTTTTTTCCATTTTAATTAGTTATATGCTGATTACAAAGACAGCTTTTAAAAAGACATAGCAACATAAACTTAAGCTGAGATCTGAGGTCCTGGGAAACGCAAGGCAAGGAAGGCAGATGACCGAGATGAAGGAACAAAGGGAGGTTAGAAATGACCTCAGGACAGGGACTCCAGGGCACTGCTCACCTGGGGCCAGGAATGTGGTAAGACCCAGGCCCACACAGTGTGGTTGTGATGAGATGCACCCTGTGACACCAAGACTGGAGATCAGATACCCTCATGTGTGGCATCACATGAAGGATATGCTGACCGGAAACAGTCCATCTTTCATTATAGGCAGATGGAATGAGGGCACTGAATTCGAGAGCAGGTCAGCAAGCAGGGATGAGGCAGAGGGGTGGATGGAGCTAGAAGGGTGGGCCACAGTTCAGTAAACACAGTTCCACAGGGAGAGATCAGATGTCGATGGAGAAGGGTGGACCCTATAACGTGGCCCAGCTACAAAGGCTTTCTGAGTTTTCTGCTGTAACCCAGAAAAAGATTACCTCGGAACAATGTGCGGTCTGCAGTCTCTCGTGCTGAGCTGAAGAACTCTCACTTCTTCCAGCCAAGTGTTTAGAGGGAATTGATGCTCATTAGGTTCAAGATTAATTATAATGTCAATGCAGATATTCCCGATTCAGCCTTATGTTTAAACAATTAGTCACAATGGTAATGGACTTGATATCCTCTAAGATGACATTAATTAGGGACCACAGAAGGCCCCCAATGCAAGCCCCGCTCCTTGTCATGAGACCCCTTCACGCTTGCCTTTGAGTTTTTACTGTGAGACTCTTGTTGCTCTTAATCTAGGCTTGACTCTGGAAATGTGTTTCCCTTCAAGCGTTCTATCAAGATCTTCCCACGTAAGTGGCAATGACTACAGATTTAGAGGGTGAGGAAAAAATCGTTCATTATTATTTAGTTAGTGTTTGAATGCTCATCGGTTTTTTTCTATGAGTAGTTTAGGCCTTATATACTGTTGTGGGTCTTACATTTTTTTTCTCACAATTTTTAAACTTTTCCTTATTTTATTTCCAGTTCTTTGAGGTATAAAGTTAAGTTGATTATACAAAATATTGAAATCTGGTCTTTTTTGTGAGGTTTATCACTTCATCCTTCCTTGTGCATTGCCTTTGCCATACCTCATGGCTTTTGGTATATTGAATTTTATTGATGTCGTGATTTTTATACCGCATGTCCATGAATCATGTTTAGGTAGCGTGCTTAATTGATGTTTTGGTGAGTTGCTTTTTTTTTAAAAGTTTAGATAGGAACTCATCTCAGTGTTTACATGTGCTTGTTGAGGCTGATCACATGACTGTAGTTGTTCGCCACTGTGTGGACTTACCAAGAGAGACACAGAGGCATTTTCACTGATGTAATGCCCCTGCCAGACCTCAGCAGAGGGAACCACTATCATGGCCAGAGCCATCCTTGATAGTGGAATACCAAGTGTCTCATCTCAGGGGTTTTTATTGATCCTTAAGCTCCTCAGGTGTACTGTTGATACCATGTGCAGATCATGAGCAATCAAACATCTTTTACATAAACCCAACACCTGCAGACGATACAAAATGTCAAGACCTAGGCAGCCCTTCACCCAACAATGCACAAAACAACCATTTTAAACATATGATTCTTTTGTCAGTTATTTCTGATTTACTGTGTATGTGGTTTCTTCTCTTTTTATTAATTAGGTTAGTTGGGCTTTGCCTATTTATTGACTTTTTAAAATATTGTTGTAGTTCCTAGTATAAATCCACATTCTATTTTTAATATTAATTTTGGGGTTTTTATTTCAATTTACTTTGTTACTTTAGTCTTGATAGTTAGGTGGTTAATTTTAAGTTATCAGTTTATACTGAGTTAGTTATCTAATGCAAGATTTTCCCCTAATAGAAGCAGAGGCTTTGTCTGCCGATTGTAATGTCATCAAATACTCAGTTAGGACTAGAGTAGTATTTCATGGGGTCCAGTGGTATGACTTATGAATTAGGATGAGTTCTAATTAGAGTATTTAGCAGGAAAGCCCTGTGGTGTTTCAGCAACAGTCGATGAGAACCTGAGTCCAGACCCTGCACAAAGTAATAAAGAAGAAGAAATTAGTATTGAATGATTTAGGTTTGACCAGATACAGTTGCTGGTTAGACAGAAGAAGGAAAGAGAGGAATAAAGACTAATTCAGTGATTCTGGATTGAGGTCAATTATGCAAACCCAGGAGAAGAAGCAAGTTTGTGGGTCAAGGTGGGGTTAGTGGGAAGCTCACTAAGGAAAGTGTGAAAACCTGGATTCAGATCTCCAGCACCCACGTAAAAGCCGTGAGGTTTCAGTGCCTGTAACCCTAGCACAGGGGAGGCATAGATGGGATCCCTGGGACTTGGTGGCAAGCCTGTCCAGCTAAACTGGTTAAGTTCCAGGTTTAGAGAGAAATTCTATCTCAATCAATAAGTTGAGTGTGGCTGAAGAAGACATTCAGTGCTAATCCCTGGCCTCCACATGCACACACTCCTGTATGTGCACTCTCACATATTACACGCACATACACATCAAATGCACACACAACACATGCATAAAGCAAGATGTGAAGAGTCTGCATTCTAGTACATTGAATCCGAAATGGCCTAAAATAAATACAAGTGGGAACATGTGGCTGCAACTTGATGCTAGAACCCAGGAGACAGGTGTGAACTGGGCAGATGTGACACTGGACACTGCACAGACCCCTGGGGCTTTTGGGGCTTCTGTAGGGTTCCTTTCCTTTACTTCTTAGCCCTTTGAAGCTAAGGCCAGTTTTAAAAAAAAGTTACAAGTTAGAATCGTTCTCTGGGAGAGGAGCTGAACCTGAGGGGGTAGAGTTCTGTTAGGAGTCCAGCTATGAGGGAAAAATAAGAGTTACAAGAGACTTCTAAGCTTAGATAGAGTGTTTAGAAATGGTTACAGCCTTTAAGAGCCCAGACCCAAACAGCAGAAAACAGCAATACTCCCTTTTTAAAAGAAAAACCCTAGCAAGGCAGTGGTGGTGCACGCTTTTAATCCTAGTACTTCAGGAGGCGGAGGCAGGGGGATCTCTATAAGGCCAGCCTGGTCTACAGAGTGAGTTCCAGGACAGCCAGAGATACAACAGAGAAACCCTGTCTTGAAAAACAAACAAACAAACAAAACCAAAATCAAAACAAAACAAAAAACCCTTTATAGGAACTTTTGAGACTTGTATAGGGTGAGAACAGGCTATGGGTGGCATAGGAAATACTAAACAGAGCCGCTCAAGGGAAGACATACATATGTGTGTATGTGTGTGTGTGTATACATATATATGCATATATAATATGGACATATTTTTCCCATTATTGAAAATAGATTTATTTCTCACATAATATATCCTAATTATGGTTTCCTCCCCCTCTGTTCCTCCCAGTTCCTCCTTACTTCCCCTCCCATCTGTATCCACCCACTTCCCTGTAGCTCCTTAAAAAACAAACAAGTAGCTGGAGAGATGGCTCAACCATTAAAGACTAGGCTCACAACCAAAAAGAAACATATAGGCTTCTAAGGTAATATAATATAATATAATATAATATAATATAATATAATATAGCATAACATAATATATTACAATACAATATAACAAAAATGAAGAAATAGGAATTGGGCAAAACAAACAAGCAGAAGGAAAAGAGCACAAGAGAAGACACAGAAACAGAGACCCACTTATTCACACACTCAGGAATCCCATAAAAATACTAAATTGCAAGTCATAATAGATATGCAAAGAACCTGCAGGGAAAAAAAAAGAGAAGAAATAATGTGTAAATAAAATAAAATAAAAATAAAAAATAAGATAAAATCTTAAAAAAATGAAAGGAATCAAAAGAAGAAGAAGAAGAAAGAAAGAAAGAAAAGCCCTGAGACAAGGGACCTTCAAAGATGCCAGTGAGTTCGTTTGCTCTTGGCATCTGGGCATGCACCTACCCTTACCAGTAGTTTGTTTCCCAGTGAGACTCCCTTGGAGGAAACTAAATTTTCATTTGCAAGTGGCTAACAGTTGGAGTTAACAGTTAACAGTTAGCTTCTGGGTTAGGGATGGGGGCATGTGTCCACTGCTCCTTTTAACCCATGTGGTACAGACCTGTGCAGGCCCTGTGCAGGCCCTGTGCATGCTGCTTCAATCTCTGTGAATTCATATGTCCTTCGTCCTGTTGACGTAGAGGGCTGCTTTCTTGGTGTCTTCCATCCCCTCTGACTCTTACACTTTTTCTCTCTGCTCTTCCTCAGAGTTCCATGAGTCCAGAGGAGAGGGAGTTGAGTTGACAGAGACATCCCATTTAGAGCAGTATGTTTCAAGGTCTCTTCTTTCTCATTGCATAATGTCTGGCTGTGGATCTCTGCATTTGTTCCCGTCCGCTGCAGGAGGAAGCTTCACTGATGATGGCTGAACAAGGCACTGATAGCAGAATATCATTAGGAGTCATTTTATTGCTACATTTTATTTATTATTACTTTTAAAACAGTAGCATTTGGTTTATCTTAGGTCCCTGGACTATCCAGCCTCAGGTCACCCAATCAATGTTGGCTACAGCAGAACTCCTATTTGGGAGCAGAAGAGAACCCGGAGGCAGACTTTCTTCTATGATGTTAAATAAAACCTTTCTAAATATGAATTTTGGTTATTGTGGCTAGCATTCTAAAACTCCCCAGGGTTTCAGTGTTTCTTGTTATTTTCTTCTTTTGTCTGGTATTCTCAAAAGATTCTATCCCTAGTGCTGAAAACAGATAAACAAATAAATAACACAAAAGTAAAAAACACAAAATAAAACAACAGCAGCAAAACAACTAATCTCAGACCTCAGTGTTTTGAACCATTGTGATTTAGGGAACAGTTGCTTGTGCAAGCTAATCCTTTGCTTCAACTTTAGACCTCCTCTTTGAGGAGGAATCATGCAACTTAGCTTAAGGAAGCGAAGGCACAGGAGATTCTAACAAATTTAATGAGCTACTGTGGCAGGCGGGAGTTGTAAAGCAGGAGTTGGGACATAGATCTTCTGGTCTGAAGGTGGGTTCCTTGTCTTTCTTTGATTCCACATCCCCTTATGGTGGAGGGACATGGTGGAAGAAGACAGTGTTTAAAGGAGCTACCAAAATACAAGTCCATTTCGAAGGTCAAAAATTCTCATATATTTCTAGTGATTCTGGGAAGTCACACAGCAGTTCCATTACATCATCAAGACCTTCAGAAACTGAAAAGACAGGGAAGCTCTTGGGAGGAGTGTCCAGGGATTGCTTTCAGCCTTTTGAGTCCTTTTAAAGGGAACTGCAGCAAAAAGTGAGGGGAAGAGAGGACTGTACATCACGGGTGTTGAAACAGTGAAAGCAGTGAACATAAATGTTTCGATAAATACCAAGTAGTATCAAATTTTGCTGCAAGATTCCACTGAGTCATATAATCCTTCAGCATGAGAAATGGAGTCTCAGCGCGCAGGGCAGTTAAAGGTGACCAACTTGGCGTTTATATTCTGGAAAGCAAAATCTTATGGCTGCCGTGTGTCAGTCAGTCTAGAGGTAGCAAGGGATCAGCCATTTCATGTCCAGGGATTGTGTGCTTTTTTTTCTCCAGTTTATGCCTTTCTCTGTGTTTAGTATATATATATACACTACATACCAATTATATATACAAAGATCTTTTTGACATCAAAGATTCCAGGTCTGCAGCTTGGATAGTCTAGAAGTTTATACCGACCGTAACATAGCAGCCACATGCCAGACACTTGACCCCTGAAGGGGAATCATAGGCTGTGGCATTTCTTAGCGTCGTGAAGAGTGAAGTGAGCAGCCAGTGTGCTCTTGAACAAATGTGCCTTGTTGCTTGAATTGAAACCACATGCTGAGCACTGTAACCCAGGCTCTGCACAACTGAGAGGCTGCAGGCATTTAGAACTGTGGATGTACTGCTATGTTTTTATTTATATTATGTCGGAGTCTTTGGGCCCTCTGTATTTTTATTCTTTATTTTCTTCCCTCCCTCCCTCCTCCCTTCCCTTCGTCCCTCCCTCTTCCTTCCCTTCCTTTCTTCCTTCTCTCTCTCTTTCTCTCTCTCTCTCTCTCTCTCTCTCTCTCTCTCTCTTTCTTTTGGTAGTGGAAATCCGAAGCATAAACCCAGATGCAGAAAGGATCTTGTGTGCTAGTGGACCAGGTTTTGTCAAGTTACTGGGGCTGTGGAAGAATTTTTGCCACTGCAACAAGTACTTGAGGGACTGGACTTCCCAAGTCAGGCCACATCTGAGCTATCTAAGGAGCTACATCGTAGCTGCTGAGCCAGGCACTCTTTCAGTGGCTACATATGACTTTATGGAAAATTCAGGCATGGACAGTTGTATGAAGAGGTACTGACCAAACAACACTTCAGGCCCCATTTAGTTTAAAATAACTCACGTTTTTCTGTTGAGGGCCAATTTTTCAGCTAGGGTGCATGTGTTTTGTGTTTATTGGTGATCTAAATTAAGATAGGTTAGAAAGTTTGTGTTTTCTCTAAGGAGGATGAGAGTAATGAAGTCGTGATGTATCCTTGTGTGTTCCATAGACAGGGGCATCTAGAGTCTTCTGGAAATCGCATTGGCACTTTGTTTGCCTCTGTTCTGTGTCTTTGCTTGTAGCCAGCACTAGAAAGCTTCAGGGGAAGGAGGAAGAGAGACCCAGGGAGCAAGTTCTGTTCCAGACTGCTGTCCTGTCCTCTCTCCTCACAGCGAGTGCTACATCTGGGGAAGTATGCAGATTCCGCTTAGGAAAGGAACCAAAGACACCACTCACTGTTCCCACCCGGTATTCTTTCCTCTCACACATTTTGGGATTACAGCTATTCCTCAGGAAAAAGTGAAGGCTAAATCTCACGAGTTTCCCTGGCGGCAAATGCCCCCACTTCACTTCTTACCACAACCTGACTCTGTGAGGACAGTGTTCAGTGCTTCTCCGTAACACTTAGCATTTCCACGCTCTCTGAGGATTCACCCATTCGCTCATTTCCTCAGTACGTATTGAAGGACCTACTTTGTTATAATAAATGCTAGTTCTGTGATTGGAGGAGATTAGGAATTGTAACATGCAGTACCTCGTATTCCAGCTCCCCCTCCTGCTCCTTCTCTTTTTACACTGGGGCTCCTATATCCTAGTCTGGCCTTAAATTTGATATATAGCTCAAAATAGGAGGCAATGTGGTCTTGTATAGGTATGGACACAGGTTCAAACTCCAGCTTTGGTATTTGTTGGCTTTGAAGACTGGGTAAATTAGTAACCTTGTCAAGGCACAGGCCTTTAACTTTGTGACGTGGGAATCACCTTGTTTGTTTCATATGCTTGTCATGAGAATTGACTCAACTAGTACCATTCATTATGAAAAACCAAGACTAAGTAAGACTCAAAACTCTGAGTCCCTTGGATTTGGTACATAGTAGATATGTGATAAAATTTAACTTGCATTCTTCATCCACGTGAAAGCACTGGAGAAATAAGATATGATTTGTTGTTTTAGAAAAGACTCTTGGAATCTTTATAAGAGAGTTAACATAGTAAGTTAGGGAACTACAGGTATCTTCAGCACTAATTCTACCTGTTGACATGGTGGCAGCTTGGCTAAGACTGTCTTCATTGTCTATTGTTGTGAAGAGACAGCATGACCCAGGAAACTCTTACAGAAGAAAACACTGGAGCCTAGTTTAATCCATTATCGTCATGGTGGGAGCATGGCAGTGCTCATGGTGCTGGAGCAATAGCTGAGATCTATCATCTGATCCCAGGCAGAGAGAGAGACTGGGTCTAGCATAGGCTTTTGAAACCTCAAAGCCCACTCCCAGTGACACACTTCCTCCAACAAGGCCACACCTCCTAATCCTTCTAATCCTTCTCAAATAGCGCTGATCCTTGAGGACTAAGCATTCAAATATCTGCTATGGGGGCCATTCTTATGCAAGCCACCACAGAGGCCATTCTGAAGAGTATTAAGATTGAGTCTTCTTACCAAACTGCGAACTCTGTGAGGCACAATAGCAGTTGGCACGGCAAGATACGTTCATATTGCAACAGTGGCACAAATGTTATGGACGTAGCCAATTGCTTGCTGATCACGTTTAAGGCCCACTCCACAGGAAGAAACACATGCCTGTCGCTGTAAATCTGGCCAATAACTCATGATTGGGGCACTCATAGGCTCAAAGTGTTAGCTTACTATTGTTGTTCTACTAGTGTATCAAACTGATCCCTACATATATGTCTTTTTACTATAGATCAGTGCAGCCCTCAGACCCAATAAAATAAGTTTCTTTGTGAAGTAGATGATGGTTAATGTAGAAACTCACACTGATTCAAGTTCAGAACACTTGTCAGTGGTATGCTCAGCCACAAATGGGACATCTGAGTACCAGCCTCCAGATACTAGGGCTCAGGGACCACTGCAGAAGTGGGTGTGGAAAACCTGTAAGAACCAGAGGTTGAGAAGGATTGGAGTGAAACAGTGTCTTCTGAACATGACAAGACCTCTGCATTCATGAACTCACAGCAGCTATGGTTGCTTGTACATGAATTACACGGGATCAAGCAAGTGCAGTGAGGAGTAGGGAGGGGGAGCACTAGGGCCCATATCTAAGTGAGGTGCTATGAACGGATGATGGCTTCCAGAGGAGGAAAAGTTGGTTTGCTTGAAGGTCATTGGTCTTCGTGGGTTGACCAGGCTCCAGAGGATGTCCCCTCACACAAGGGTATTTGGGAAGAACAAATTGGACTAGGTGGACTAAAAAAACCCAACAGCAATACAGCAACAACAACAAACCCCAAGACACTGGAGTTGAGTGTGGGTGCAGCCTTGAGGGTTGGTATAAGGAGGGGTTAAGAGCAGGAATAAGGGAATGATATAATAAAAAAAATGACATGAATGTGATACATATGAAATTCTTGAGTAATTAATAAGTGTATTTTTAAAAATAGATAGGAAACCTGTTATTGAGACCACATACACTTTGATCCTCTCTGTAGCTACTTTTATTGGGGTAATGTATGCTTTTTAACAAATAATAAATGAATGTAGAGATCAAGGAGCTTTTCTAAATGAGATTGGCAATAAACTGTAACTACTGGTAACTACTATTGGTAATGAGTTGTAACTACTGAGCAAGAAAACTAAGTTATAAGTACTGATTAAAAGAGCACTATTCAAAAATGTCTGTCTACCCGCAGAAGGCCTTTCTTTGCTGCAAGAATCTTTGAAACTTAGCTCAGTCATAAAATACTGAAGTGTCCTTAGTCTGCAATGGCTGCTTTTATCAACTTGAAAGAATCTAAAATCACCCAAGAAACAGGCTTCTAGCATACCTATGGACGATCATCTTTTTTTTGTTAATGGAGGTGTGAAGACCTGCCCACTGTGGGTGGTGTCATCCCCTAACTGGGATCCTGCACTGTATACTTGGAGGAAGGGAGTGGAGCAGCAGCAGTCAGTCATTGCTCTCTGTTCCTGATTCTGATGTTGTATAACCAGCTGCTTCAAGATTTTCTTGCCTCCACTCACTCCCACCATGATGGCCTTTACCTTGAACCATGAGCCAGAACAAACCATTTCAGCATAAGTTGCTTTTTCCAGGGCATTTTATCACTCAGTATTGAAGTGGAGAGTCTGGGGCTTGGTGGAAAAATGCTATCTCTCTGTCCAGTTACAGGGCTGTGGTCCATTGTTGAATCAGTGGGAGCTGCTGATGCTGGCAGGAAGCTCATGTTGGTGAGTGTGGAAATCTTGGAAGAGAATGTGGTTTCTAAGGTGCTTGGATGGTACCTCCAAAGACAATTCATATTTTCCTATGTGAATATTCATGGTGCCATTATTTTCCTTTGGTGGTATCCGGCAGGAAGTTACTGTGTCTTGGCACATGAGGTTCTGTTGCTGTTGGAGATACCAAGAAATTGGAGAGGTAATTTCATAAAAGAGTGGAGAATTATGTTGGAGAGCATCAGAACATCATGAATCTCTGGACTCCTAGATGTGGAGAAAATACTATGGTTTCCCAACTGGTCTGGATCAGAGTTCTCAAAAACTGCCATCAGACACCAGAACACGAAATCAGGAAAGCAGTAAATCAGTGCTATCCTCAGGTCAAAAGAAGCCTTCATTAATCCTTTGAGCAGAAAGATGCTCTT
>JAMJFZ010000233.1:0-121271 GCA_026225945.1 Cricetomys ansorgei
TTAATGTCCATGGCAAAAGTGCCCCAGGTAGATTATCACATTTCAAGCTTTAGACCAGATGAAATATTGTTAAATCATGGGTTGTAACTACAGGAGCCATGTTTTTTATTTAAGATAATTTTTTATCAGTCAATATTCTCTGATTAAAAGTTCCCCAACCACCCAAAACATCTTCCCAGATCCTCACCACTCCCTACCTACTCACAATAGTGTGGGCTAATCCACACCCTTTCTTTCTCACTCTCATTAAAATATAAGCAAATGTCTAAAATAATAATGATAATGATAAAAATAAAAACAAACCAGAATATGACCATATTTTAAAGAGAGCCTCCCTCCTCCCTGGTGATATTTCAAAAGAAGATATAATGCATGAATATTATTTTTGGATTCTTTTCCTATGACTAATCTGTAAAACTTTTGTTTAATATACCCTAATTTATATTCCTAATCTCAATACTGACATAATTTTAACGCCAAAATGGTAATCTCATTTTAAAAATGAATCCTGAATATTTTTTGAGTATTGTTAAAGTTTTAGTACCTTTTGAAGAGCATTTAACAATGATAAATAGGAAAGCACAGTACTGACGGTATGTAAATTGTGAGATTTGCTTAGTGCAAATAGATGTTTGTTATTAATACCAGGTACAATTTTCTGAATTGACCTGTTGTGTTCAATGAATACAACCAATATTCTCACATTGAAGACTAATTTTGTTGTTAATCTTGCTTGAGTTCTACTTTTCTTAAATGACTCCAGTACCATATAACTGATTTAGGTTTTTACCTTATTTTCTGCAGGGTAGGAACCTCTTTATATTACAATTACCAGAATGTCAATTCAATTTAATTTTTTTCTGGAAATTCAACTTGATAGCAACAAAGTCACGAAGGAAATGGGAAGATGTAAGTATTATCATTTCTCAGCAGGGTACTGCTGAAGAAAGTAAGTAGATTATAAGCTAAGTGTCCTCTAAAACACTAACAGACATCATTGTAACCACATATGAGCTTGTCTGGAACTTGGGAGAGTCAACAAAGATTATCATGAGAGGTAGAAAATAAATTCTCTGCATGATAAATACAAAGATGTTTATGTGATTGATTACATGTAATCTGATTTAAAGAATGCTTTTAACATTATGAACAATATGTATGTTAATAGTATGTTACCAAAAACGAGAAATTTACTATAAGGTGTATGTACTTGGGTGTTCCTTACAGGATTTTTGCACTTATTTCCTTATGCAAAAGTTTTAGATTTGAGTGATTTAAATAAAGTAACCTCTTTCTAAGTTTACATTCTTGTATTTGATGTTCTTAGCATTTAAGCATTGTTAACTGAATGAAATATACAAAGTTCAACCAAGAGGAGTAGAATACTATAATTTTACATTTGTTCTGATATTAAGATTACTCTAAGATTTGGAAATTCTTCCAGATTATCATTATTAGCTCTATACTTTATGTTTTCATGATACACAACACCATAACCTATACATTTCTCTAAAACGGTGTCTGGCAATTCCAGTGTAATTTTGGTGTTAGTCCTGTATTTTATGTTAGTCCGGTCTATAGTCTTCTATCTTTGATAAAACACTGATTTACATTGGATCATTACAATTAGTCTGAAATGGAAATCTCATTGCAATGAACTACCTTGGAAGTGTTCAGCTGTGGATATGCTATTTAAATATTTTTGCCTCCGTCTCAATAACTCCCTGGTTAATAACATCAAATAGAAATACAGCTCAAGAATCGGCTTACATATAAGAGATTACTGAGTGCCTTCTTGTTCCTTTGCTGAAAAAGAAGCTCCATCTATGCATTTCTACCTAAGGAACAAATTAAATCAATCATTTCATTTAAGATGACATTTTACTTGATAAAAATGGAAGAGGAAGATGAATAATTTTTCTCTCATTTCAAGAATGGTGTATTTCACAACCTATAACATAAATTTTCACTTCAGAGACTACTTATATTTCAAGCATTCAGGGAAAAGAAGAAGAAAAGTAGTTTCATATCCCTCCCAGACATACGATTGCATAAATCTCTAATATCTGATTATCAGATAGAGGAAGAGTGGCACAGAGCTCAAAATACTTAAAAGACTATTTTTGTTCCCATTGAAAACTGTCTGATATAATAAAGCCCCTTACAGAAAGGTCTGACACTGCAAAAGCTCTGACCTTGGTAGCAGACAGAATACACCCTAAGACGTATTCTATTCAGGAAACATTGCAGAATGTCTGTGCTCCTTGAATGGCCAGTCACAAAGGACTTGACTGTCTTCAACCAAAATCTGTATAAAGAAATTGATTTTGACTTAAGTCTGCACTTCTAGGAACATTACCTGTAAGTCAATTTGGGATAGAGACATAAATTAAAGGGCAAGCTGAGGCAAAATCTATCTGTTGACAAGGACTAAACATAATGCTTACATTAGCTGTGGCATAAGAAGTTTGGAAAGTTAACACATGCTGCAAGGAAAACTGGTGAGAAACAACTTATAGGAGATGTTAAGAACAAAGGGGTTTGAGGAAAATCAGCAGCTTTGACAATAGGTGATTTAATTTCAAATAAGTGCAATCTAGGAAGCTTTTGTTCTGAAATGGTCTCTGTACCTTAACTTGCTTCATGGGTAAAATCTCCATCAGATTTCTAAATTTCATTATTTTTAGTATGTCTAGTCATTCGAAAGAAATTCTACATAGATAATTTACAAATGAGAAAGTGGAGGCGAGACCACTAAGGGTCTTAGAGAGGGCAGGAAGATCACAGGCGGCTGTAACCGCAAAAAGAGAATCACACTGTGAATACTAATGTAATCCCGTATTAGATTTTCCATATCACTTAATATTCATTAAACCTGTTTGTATATTTAAATTATCCTTAAAGAAATTCTGGCAGTTTTATCAGCAATAGTAATAATGAATAGGGAAACTAACTTTAATGGATGTAAATCCTGAACATTTTGAAAAAAAAAAAAACAACAAAACAAGGCAGGACGAAGAATATGAACCAGCACAGTTAACACAGACTAGCTTCAAAAGTGGCGTGGAGAAGGGTATCAACATGATATATTTGCCACACTTCTATGTGTATTTTCTATCTGCAGATGTGGTAAAATATATTGACAGCAGGTTGGGGCAATAGAACACCTCCTAACAAGCTAAAGTAACTGGGAAGTCCCTGGGAATTTTATTAAACATTACATGAATTTTCCATGCACTTATCCTCAATCAAATTTGGGATGTTCTATTACTTTGTAATTGCTGACTGATATGTTTTAATAGTGGAACTTTGGTTTATCTTCGTCAATATTTGCACACAGAAAGGAAACTTTAATGGAAGCTTGGCTTCCAGATTTGCAAATTTCTGCAAAACGAGGCATCTTGGAGCACTCTTATAAGCTTAGCTCTGGGAGGCAAAGCCATTAGGATCACACACTGGCAACGAGGCTGGTCTACAAAGTGAGTTCCATGCTAGTCTGAACGAAAAAATGAAACCTTGACTCAACAAAAATAAAAGATCTGCAAGATCTCAATGTTAGAAATTACAGTTAAATGTGTACTATGAAAGCAACCTGGCACAGAGGGAAGGTCCCTAATAAAAGTTATTGGTCTCCAAATTCTGTTTAGCTTGACTTAGGTTCAGTATACAATTATGGTGAAAAGAGGATCAAATGCAGAAAAAAAAAAAAAGTTGAAGACATGACTAATCCCTGTCAAACATAGGAAAATTAACTAAGGAGCTTAGCATTACTGTCTTGTGGGATATTTTACTCCTGTGTGGTGTTTTGGTTTGTAAAAGGCTTTTTGATGCCTTGTAGCTGTGAAGCCTGATGCCTTGCAGCGGTGCAGGCCTTGCTTCCTACCTATTCACACCCTCGAGCTAGCCCTGCTGAGATCTCCACAGATAGTACTGTTTACAGTTGAAGGTGACTTATCACGATCAAAGGTCTGCGGGCCTGGTGATCAGAGAAGACTCTGATCACCCCAGCTGAGTACTATTGTGTTGTAATGAAGGCCTGGATGTGGAGAGGGGGGCAGGGGAAAAAGTTTAAAGGGCTAAGGCAGAAGCAGGCAGGGGATGCAGGAGGATAGAAGGGAGAGAAGCAAGAGAGGATGATAGAATGAAGTCTTTGCCTAGCTGCCTGGGTATTGAATTCCCTGAGATTTGACATGGATTGTAATTAATAAAGAACATTGGAAAATTCAAAGATGGACTCATGTTAAGCGATTGAACATTAAATGAACAACTGTCCCTCCAGTGTTCCCTTTTGCTAAGTGTTTTCAGGTTTGTGTTGACCTCCAACTAACCAAATAAAGGGGTTATTCAGTTCAGCCTCTTGTTTCTTGGTATTTATATACTGTTGATCTGATTTATTCTTCCAAATGGAACTATAAATTTGTCCTTGAAGATATCAGATACCTTTAATGTATTTAACGCTGTAGTTTGGTTTAACTGAGAGCAATTATGAACAGATTTGTAGTACAGTAGAGTCAACAGCAGTTTATCACTGAAAGGTGCTATGGGTGGTAAGAACAAATGCAGATAAGGAAATGGATCCAGATTCACAGGCTGGTCTGATAGAGACCTGTCCTCACTTAAATAAAATGTGATACAGAATGGCATGGTTGACACACTAAAATCCACACATATTGCTATGGGGATGGCTCAAAGGAAATAAGTTAAATAGTTGTGAATAGAAACTTTGAAAATTATATCACTACATCTTTACATATACTGCTCAGAAGGAGAAAGCTGTGGAGATGGAATTAAACCACTGAAAAGCTTGGAAGCCATGTTTCATATCTAAAAAGATCTTTATAAAGACAATTTTGCTGGTTAAATTAGACTAATTTTTATAGCCTTTGCTAAATTATGACTGATACACAAAGGTTTCCATTTAGTAAATAAATATAATACAATGAATTGGAACATTTGTATACATACCTCTGATGAGATTACAAACCAAGGCAAAAAAAAAAATTTTCCCATCTCCAAAAGTTTCCTTACCTCATTTTGCAATTTTCGTGATGGTAGGAATAAGAACACTTAACGTAAGATTGCTTCTGTTTACAAAAATTAAAGACACAGTAAGATGTCATTGGACTTGTACTATATATTTTAGCAGATTTCTAGAAATTATTCATCTGTATCATTATCCTCAATGAAGAATAAATCACGGTTTCTTCTCTCTGTGCATCTTCTGTGAACCACTATGCCCTAATTTGCTTCTGTACTTATGACTGCTTAAGTCACGTCATGTAACTGAATGATAAAGTATGTGCTCCGTGTGGTTGAGCCCCTTTACTTAACATCATATCAAAAGGTCCATCCACATGGAAGCAAGTGGTAGAATGTCTTTTTCTGTTATGTCTGAATGATATTCCACTGGGTAGTCCCATACTCATGGTCAGATACTCCAAGCTTAAACTCAATGAGCAACAAGACAAGGTGATATGAGCCTGGGAAGGGATGTGTAAGGAGGAGGAGCAGATGATAAAGATGGAGTGTGGCTAATATAATGCAGTGAAATATGTATAAAATTATCATAAGAAAAATGAAGAGCATGTGCATGTGTGTATATGTCTGTGTCCCTCATGTGCACATGAGGACCAGCCATCTACACTTCAAGATAGAAATGTTAAAATGTATTAGCACTTTGCATTTAGATGACAGAAATATTTTTTGCAATAACCACAGTTTATATTTTTAAAATCAAGCCTTAACAAAACTATGCAGAATAAAATTTAAGCCAGGCAGTGGTGGCGTATGACTTTAATCCTAGCACTTGAGAGGTAGAGGCAAGTGGATCTCTATGAGTTTGAGGCCAGCCCTGGTCTATACAGTCAGTTACCACAGAGTAACCCTGTCCTGAAAAAAAAAAAATAAAAAAAAAACCAAAAAAAAAACAAAACAAAAAAACAAAAAACAAACAAACAAAAAAAAATGGAATAAAAAACCAGAAACATAAACTTATTGAACATACTATTCAAACTTCACTTAAGGCATATACACTTGATCAATCTGTAACACTGTGAGCATTGACAGCATCGTGAAGCTGATAGAAAAGTCTCTTTTTCTTCCTTGTAAACTACTCTATACGGCCAGCACTGAAATCATGTTTTACGATCATTACTAAACTGTCTGGAATACTTCTTGCTCATTTAAAATCTTACTGAAAACAACTGTCCCTTTTATTCTGAGAAGCAATCTCTTGAAAATTTTAGTACACTCATCTAAAATGCACTTATTTCAATTCACATTTGCTTATGTAATTCCATCATATCACTTCCAGGGTTTAATGTACTTATCTTCAAATTCTGGGTAAGTCCAGACATGTAACTAGCAGGGTTTTTTTGTTGATTGTTTGTTTGTTTGTTTTGTTTTTTCTTGTCAATTTGTGATGAAATCATAATGAAATGAGCTCACAAAGTGACAGAATTTTTTTTTTTTTATTTTAAGACTAGGTAACCAGGTAGTGATTTAAAAGTACTAGAATAATCTTAATAGAATAATCAGTAATACCCCATCTAGACACCATTAGGTAAGAAAATAAATCTATGTTTGAATCTTAATAAACAATACATTCTTTTTTTTTCTTTTCTTTTTTTTTTTTTTTTTCTTTTGGTTTTTCGAGACAGGGTTTCTTTGTTGTAACTCTGGTTGACCTGGAACTCACTCTGCGGACTAGGCTGGCCTTGAACTCACAGAGATCTGCCTGCTTCTGCTTCCCAACTGCTGGGGTTAAAAGCATGTACCACCACTGCCTGACTTTAAACAATACAGTCTTAACTTTGAACACACACTTGTTTCATTTATTCTACAAACATTCAATAAGCAACTATTGGATCTTACACTGGAGTTACCTAGAACAAGTGCAGACAAGCAAATAAATGACTGCAATTCAATGAGAGAATAGGTAAAAAACAAAGAACAAGATAAGAGCTGATAGGAATTATAAAAATGAGAATAGCAAATTCAAGAGATTTGTAAAAATGAAGCAGTTTTTAATATATGACTATGTAGAAAAAAAGAAGGTAGAATACAAAGTCCCCAAAAGGCTAATGTAGCTCAAACAGGTTGTTTTTTTATTTCCTCCAATCTCAAAAAATTCTTGTCCTTCTCCAATATACCAAGTTTGCATCTCTACAAATCTTTCCATCTCATTGGCCTAGGACACAAAGTTTCATCCAATGAATAACCTGGGTCTTGAGACTGTCCCTCCCCCTATTTTCTAATCCTGTGCTCAGCCAGGTACAAACCACCTGTAACTTTTTACTCTCAGAGTCTTAGGACATGTAAGCAACAACCGCAGCTGGAAATGAGAGGATCCTAGCACCTCCTGTAATTTTGATGAATGCTAGGCACGTCTCATATTAAAAATAAACTATAGTAATCTATTTCTTACAGGAGGAGCCCAAGGAATCAGAACTATATTTATGTTGCAAAACAGATAAAGCATTTCAAAGAGATGCGTTTGCTACTCTGCTTACATGACACTAAGCATTCCAAATCGATGTCTATTACTGGTCTTGCAACAAACAATATGTGAATATCTTTGTCAGCAGACATTTTCCTCAGAAGAGAAAAATCAAGGACATAGCAGGCAAAAATATGAAAGAAAATAAAGTTATCAGTATGTTCACTCATCTTTCTGATGATACAAACACGAACAATAGTTAAACAGAGAAAAGAGATTTAAAAATCACTCCCTGTGACACATCTCTGAGATGTGTATTTTGTATCATTTTACCAAAGTTCTTGGTAGAGTGGAGTTCTGGCCATCCAGCATGGCTGCTAACTTCATGATATTCACTAATTATTATATATATATTCCTTGTTCCAGTACTTTCATCAAGTTTTCTCCCTTTCTTCATTAAGTCACTCCTCCTTTACACTCATGGCAGGATGTTTATTCTAGAGGAATTACATGACTTACTCAAAACTTCAAAATTGGATAATTTTTTTAACTACACCATTCCTACTATAATAAGCACTGAAAGATGAAAATTAATATCAAACATTTATGTGATTTCAAGCACATAAGTCTCCTTTCCACCTGACTTCAGACATGAATATCCTCTTTTACCAGTGAATGATATAGATGCCCTGAGCTAAAAAGACATCCTCCTTTTTTTGTTCTCTCCGTTGCTATTGAAAACAGCAAAACAAAAATAGTGTATCTCGGTTACAATATTCTGAGCCAATATTCTGTCCTAAGACTGAGCCAAGTCTTAGGACAAAAGAAGTGTTCTTGATTTGGGAATAAAAAAAAAACCAAAACAACAGAATTTTAATTTCTTGTAGCTAAGTCTCCACAAGACAGTGATTTGCCAAATAGTTATGTAATACCCAGATTAACTGGTCAAATCTTTTGATGGGAGGTGTAAATATACCGCAGTGTTTTTATAAAAATGTGGCACAATGGGGATATTTTCACATTAAAATGTAAAGAAAATGAGTCATTTGCATGATCCTCTCCTTACCTTCCCTGCACACTCCGGAAGCTGTAAAGGACAGTTAAAGGCATGTACTATGTCTCTCCCTAGGTTAATTCTCTGTCACAAAGACAGTGTTGAAATATCCACCAACCAGATTATGACTTCACACAATAAGCCATATTACACTATGCACCAATTCTCCTGGTGAGCAGTACTATACTGTGTATCCCTTCAATCCCTTCACTAAGTGAGCCATACTGTACTGTGTACTTCTTTTGTGGCAATAATACACATTCATCTCTAAAGAAAGTTACTTACATCCCATGGAAGGGGATGTTAAATATTATAATATGTAAATGTAGACATCTTTTGAGATGTATTATATCACACTTGTACTTTTATTTCCCTCCTGGCTCATCAAGCCTGGCTTCACAAACCCTCAAGTCTCAATTAAGTTGAGGATCATGAAATTTTTGAAACAAAATTTTGAGGTTTTTATTATGTATTTGTATTGTTTAAATGCACATAATAAAATCCTACACACACACAAAGAGGCTTCAATACTTCTTTGTGTGTGTATATCTACATGACATGACAGAGAATATAGAAACATAGTTTTGTATTATCACTGAAAATTTTAAACAGAATTGTAAAGGAATGTATTGTATTTGCCCCTTCTATTGACTAATATAATGAATAATTTACTAGATGACACAAATAGTTTCTAATACTGCTTTGAGGGTTCCTCACATTAGCTCATGGCATCTAAACACTGAGTACAGAAACAATACAGCAATAATAATTATTATCATGGATAACATTTTTGAATTCTGAGTGTATACCAGAAAGTCTTCTAGGCCCTGTACTTCCAGATATGTATTAACAACACTTTTTTCCACAAAAGAAATAGATACAATTAATACATGTATTATGCATGAGGAAGCTCAAATGCTAGATTCATTAACTTACTTAAGGTCACACAGTTTTAAGTGGTAAAGCTAAGGTATATATTCAGGCAGTAAGAATTGTGGGCAGTACGCTCTTCTAAATACAGACATATTACAGTAATCATTGTAACACTGTAAAAATTATAACATGAAGTTTTTGCAACAAGGTATGAAATCAAGTAATGTCCTTAACTTATCTTCCCCTTTCTCTGGAGCAACTCATATAAAACCATGAAGTGAATAAAAAAGTGTTTGATTTAGAACTTTTTAGGACATAGAAAATTAAGTTTGCAGAATGATACCTTGTCGGCACATAGATAAAAAGATAGGGTCTCTGGAGGTGGGATATACAAAATATTTTACCTTTGGGTTTAAAAGATGAGACTTTCAAACAGATGTTTGAACACAGGTAAAGGCATATATACCCGATTTGATGTAATTCATTAATGATGAAACAAAGATACTGGTAGGAAAGATGTTCTTGTTCACATTATCAGAGGTAAGAAACCTACAATCACAAATCTACCTGAAGTCAAAATATGAAACATGAAAATCTCTCAGGAGGTAAAGAAAGGGATTTTATTAAAATGAATGTGTATCAACCTAGTGTTGAGAGCAGAGATATTTGCTTGTTACAGCTACTGATCAGCTGTTCTCTCCTATCTAAACTGCTGAAATGTCAACTACTGTAGCTCAATCCATGGTGTACTTGATAGCATGGAGATGAATCTTCCAATGCTTCCCTGTTGACAACTGTGGGCCAGCTATGCTATGATTATGATGTAGTCAAATTCTAAACCAGTATTCAAAATTAAACCACAAAATAGAAATAAATTCTGGACAAGAACTTCTGTCCTCATTTTTCTTTAAGGAAAAAGAATACATGTTGTCAGTAATTCTTTTTCCTTTCTGATGGAAAAATATATTGGAATAGAGCCTGCATTAAAGCAAATATATTGGAATGAAGCAGGAAGGGCCAGCAGAATCAGAGATTAATAATCAGTGATTCCTCTCAATCAATTTGGGCTTGCTCCTTTGAGCCCTCAGACATCATTTAGAGAATTGAATCTGTTATTGCAGAATGGAAACACCAAAACACATTTGACAATTGTGATTTTATTCGTATCACCATTATGAACATTGATATCAGAATACGGTACTTTTCCATTTTGATCAATGTCGAGATTCAGTCACATTCAATCCATATTTAATATAAATTCCTTTTACTAGGATCTAAGTATCACATAATATTTGGTAGATAATCTCATTTAACATAACTAAAAATAAACTTAGTATGTCTGGTGTGCTAAATAGTATAGATTGTCAGCTCCACAAGATCTGGCATCATCTTGGAGACAAATCCCTAGGAACATCTATTTTCCTGAGACTCTTTAGATTAAGATAGTTTCTGAGTATAATTTTGAGGGTTATCTTAACTGGGTTAGCTAAGACAGGGTGACAAACCCTAGAGAAGGTAGGCACCGTTCTCTGGAATTAGTACCTGGAAGGCATAGAAAGGAGGAAAGTAACTAAACAGGAGCCTTTTGAGAAGAATATGACCAGCTTCTTCAAAGCCCTGCCTCCAGAACTCCCATGATGGACTCTATAAACCATAGAACTGAGAAACAAAAACCAACATTATCTTTCTTAATTTGCTTTGGTCAGAGTATTTCATCACAGCATCGAAAATATGTAAGACATCTGAGTTAAATATCCAATTTAGAGCAAGAAATGCAGACAACCAAAGCAGTGGGCTGGCTCTGCTGCGAGGAAAAAGTCAGTGCTTCTATGTGGTCTTGAGCTTATGATTAAATTAAATTTACTCACCTAGACAACAGAAGCAATATCTGACCCATAGACATTTCAAACATGGGTGAAGAAATGAAAGGATATTCGTATGTGTTCAGCCTTGCTCACTGTCATATTTACAGTTTATTTCCACCATGAGGAGACTTGGAATGAAATGCATTTTGATTCGATAAAAAAAAAATGAAGATGTAGAGGTTTTAATGGTTCATGGAATATTGTAGATCATCATCCAAGCATGCTTGGAAGCTTTGGTTATCTGGTAATATTTTATACTGGTCTGAGAAAGCATTGCTCTGAGAAGAGCTCCTTTATTCTAGAACTCATACAATATCACATATAGAAATAAGTCTCTATATTTAAATGCATGCATTAATAAAGAAGAGCTTGGAAATGAATCTGAAGGATTTTTATGGACATCTCAGTTCTATCTAAATAAGAACAAATATGAAAGAAGGATCATTGCAGCCTAAGAATTAACATTGGAATGGAGAAAAAGAGGAACATAAACATTTCTATATATTTTTCTTCCTCTCCAACATGAGTCAACTGTATTCTAACATTTCTTATCAATTAGCACTTAATTTTCAAAATGATAAAAGAAAGCTCTATTAAGGGGATATCTGATATAATCTCACATTATATAGAGCACAAACCTTAAAGAACAATTATGTGTGTCTTCCAAGTTCAAGTGGAAATTAAAATGGCTGTCCACATAATGACATATGTAGAATGACAGAACAGAGTATACATTCAAGTATGTAAAGGTGTTTACTTTTTTCTAAGTGAAAGTTATTTTATCATTATAATTCATATTTATTTCAAAGTTGCTATAGCTCTATGATAAAAAAAAAGAGAGAGGAGAAACACCTTTCAGGTCCATTTCTCAACATTACCACCATTCACCACATGTTTTGCACTTGCAAAGTGGCCAGAATTCTTGGAAGAATTTTCTCTCATTTTTTCTGCCCTTCTCCCAATCATATCATATTACAATATCCCAAGCACATGCCAATGTCCTGAATATACTCACTGTAGTCAGTGTTGCTGTGCCCAGAATTCAGGTGCTCAAACACCACCAGAGAACCCGAAGCTTGAGCAGGGGCTCTCTGCACCCACCAAAGAAGCACATTCTGTCAGAAAAACCCCAAGCTAAGGTTAGGCCCGGTTTTTTTTTTTTTTTTTTTTTTTTTTTTTTAATCACGGGGGCTACAGGAAGGGGCGGGAGTTTCTAACCCAGTGGTTACAGATTGGTTGTTGTTCTCGTCTATCAAGTTCTGGCGCGAGGGAATTGGTGGGCTAGGGGGCATGACCTCTGGTTCTTAGGGGCGCAATCTCTGATTGGCTCTTTGGGACATGATCTGATTGGTTCTTTGGGGGAGAGTTTCTGTCCTTCAGCTGCAAGTTTGTGTCCGTCAGTGTTATCTTGTTCTGAATCTGGTAAGCCTATGATTTGCAATACATTGAACCAAATGATTCTGAACTTAAAAACATTTTAAATTTCAATTGTTATCTTTTATGTTATTCTATGGATATTTTTTCTTCCTTCTACTGTTTCCAAGGACACAAGTAATGTTCCTTTCTTTATTTTCCAAATTGCATTTATTTATAATCTTTCTCTCTCATTCGTGTGTGTGTGGGTGTGTGTGTGTGTGTACATGTGTACCTGCACATACCTCAGTATACATGAAAGATTCAGATTACAACTTGCTGGATTTGGCTTTCTCCTTCTTCCCTGTGGGACCAAGGGACTGAACTCAGATCATCAAACAATTAACAAGAGCTCTTATCCTCTGAATAATCTCACTGACCCTCATTTCCCATTTCTTTTCCTTCTCTTTATTCACTTTAAATTAATTATATTATGATGTGTGTGGGTATGGATTTCTTCCACACATGCTGTGCATACCTTGAGTCTGTGAGTTCATGTCTGTCACTCCTTTGGATGATATTCTGACTTTTAAAGCTGTCCCTGTCTCATGGGCTCTTTTAGTTTCTTCCAGGAATCCTTTCACAGTGAGACTAAAACATGTACATTTTTCATTCTTCTTGTGTTACTTTTTTGCCTACTTCAGGCATTTTTATTTTTTCCTAATTTATAGGCTTAACATTGATACTTTTAAGTCTTTCAGTGTGTTTTCAATGTTTTTCATACGTGAATGATAGTGATACTCCCTTATCAGGAGTGACTTGGAGGTTTTCTTGTATTACCATGTTTTCACCCTCCTCGCTCTGTGCAGCGTTTGCTGCCCTTACTGAAATCTTTAAAAATTGAAATGTGTGTGCAAACATTCTGTAGATAGTACGAAGGTGACGAGGAAAGCATATCTTTGTCATCTCTTTTTCCAAGAGAAGATCAAATCATAGAAATAACTCAAACATATCAAAAACAGGAAGTTCAAACGATATGAAAAGCTGAATAGACTTCAAAAGAGAGATACAAATAGCCGGTAATATTATAATAACCTCAGGAAACATGTTCATTTAATCTTCAGATCAATTAAAACTTATTTAGAAGATGAGCCGCTTTTCTAAAAATTTTAAAACTCTTGCTAGACTCTAGCATTTTATAATGAATGTGTATTTGAGAAGATTTATCTGCAGTATAAATAAACTGAATTAAAATGTTCCTATTTGTGTGGTAAGTTAATATAGAAAATTTTAAATGATTATACGTAATGCTAATATTTAGAAGTATAAAAATTATCCTTTTACTTCTATGACTCATCAAATATTATTTCTGAAAGAAAAATGGAGATTAAACCTCCCTCTCACATATCATTTTACGTTAATTATTCTGTGTGAAAATGCTGAGTTAGTATGAATTATGTGTAGAATTGGTTCTCTATTGATTTCACAAATTCTGAGATTATTGGACTGTGTCACATAGTTTATGCTCCATTAGTTTAATCACATAATTTCTCATTTAGTCAGGAGAAATAGAAAACATACTCCTTAGTAGAATTAATACGTGAATTTTCTCTTTACACTGCTCTGGAGACCCATAGCAAATTCAGCTAAGCATTATCTTCACTAGTTAGCCTGTGGATGGCAATAACCCTTGATGTTCACAAAACTGTGAGAAGCTAAAAACAAATACTTTGAATTTAATGTAGCAGTAGGATATTGTCATGCATTTGGCATTATTTGACATTGTCACTAGACTTAGCTTTCGAGAACCTTGCTAATAGAGTTACTGGACCTCATTCTTAAAATTACAACTATAGTAACATGAAAAAGTGTTATTTTTCCAAAATAATTTCACTATTTGAATATCAATGACAGACAGATTTAGGAAGGGTATTCTTCTCTCCCAGCACTGATTTTTCTTTTCACCAGTTTACTGCTTTTTTCATAACATATCTTTTTGATGGTGAATATTTGTATCAAATTTTCATATTTATTGGTATGTTCTAAAAAAAAAATTCTCTTGGAAGAAAATATTGTCCAGAGGTAAGTGGCATAAGAATTTGAAATTTTTAACATTATTAAAAGTTTATTCATTAGTACATGTTAACATAGATAAAATTGTTATTATACAATTAAGTTCAAATTATACAGGAGTAATCAGGTATTGGTGCCAAAAAATTTTAGATTATGTGTTTTTATTTATTTTTTATTCTTCTCTCATACAATGTATCCCAACATGTTTTCTATCCCTCCACTCCTCCTAGTTCTCCCCCACCTCCCCTTTCTGGTAGATCTACTTCTCTTCCATTTCCCCACAGAAAGATCAGGCCTCCCAGGGATAGCAACCAAACAAGTCAAAACAAGATGCAATAAGACAAGGCACAAACCCTCAAATCAAAGCTGGACAAGGCAACCTAGTAGGAGAGAAAGAGCCCCAAATGCTGGCAAAAGAGTCAGAGACATGCTCATTCACGTAGCTGCTAGGAATCCCACAAACACACTAAACTAATAGCCATACCATATATTCAGAAAACCTAGCACAGACCCATGCAGCTCTGTGATTGGTGATCCAGTCTCTTTGAGCTCATATGAGGTATGCTTCATTGATAACGTGGATCTGTCTTCTCCTGCTGTCCTCTGACCCCTCTGCCTCCTGATCCCCTCATCTCCTCTTTTGAAGCAGGTTTCCCTGAGCTCTGATGGGAGGGCCCCAATATAGATATCCAACTTAGGCTTTCTCTCTATCTAATGTTTGATTATGTGTCTCTGGTCTCTGCATTTCTTCCCATCAGCTGCCTGAGGAAGCCCCTCTCATTACGGTTGAGCTAAACACCAATCTATGAGCAGAGCAAAACTATCATTAGTAATCATTTTGTGTTTGATTCTACCCTAGGTCTCTGGGTCTTCGAGCCTCAAGTTCCTGGCCATCCAGGCAATGTCAGGTATGGGCTACCTCTTGTGTGGGGCCAAGCTAAACCAGTCAGTCATTGATCACTCCTGCAAGCATTGTGCCACCATTGCCCAATCACAACCTGCAGGCAGGGCAGATTGTAGGTCGAAGGCCCTGTGGGTGAGTTGGTGTCCCAGTCTCACCACTGGAAGTCCTGTCTGGTTACAGAAGATGGTTGATTCAGACTCCCTATCCTCCACTACTAGGATTCCTTGCTAGGGTCACCCTCCTAGATTCCAGGAACTTTCCACTGTAATAGACATCATGTTTTAAAGATGGTAAAGACAAACTAGAGAGATATTAGGAAACATTCCTTTGTTAAAAGCACAGATGAGGAATAGTGGAACATAATTAATGTAGAGATACTGACAGAAGATGATGAGACAGTTACTAGAGAGTTGCATGTCTACATGAATAGCTTTTATCTCACTAAACAGAAATAGCAAAGTCAACCCAATATGTTCTTAGGAGGACTATTACATAAAAGAAGAACATGGGTGAGTAAAAGTTTCATTTTTTTTTCCAAGACAGGGTTTCTCTGTTGTAACCCTGGCTCTCCTGGAACTTACTCTGTAAACTAGGCTGGCCTCGAACTCATAGAGATTGATCTGTCTCTGCCTCCCAAGTTCTTGGATTAAAGGTGTATGCCTCCATAACCCAGAAGTTTATTCTAACCATAATGGATATTATAACACTTTTGACGAAACTTGATATTTGCCTGTCAAATTGCACTTTCTCATTCAATTTTATGATTTTTTACGATCATTAAGCTTTTGATAGGATGTGCTAATTGCCCTCTTTCCTCTCTTAAGAAACAGAACTCTCAAGTTTATTGTGTCTGGATAACCTAAGTATGCACATTTTGTTGTCTGTTGTAATTCAGATGAACTATGCACTTATTCTGGGATGGTGATACTTGCAAGCACTCAAGAGTGATTTTTTTTACTTTAACCCTGAATTCCCTCATTAAGTTTCTTCTAGTGGATAGGGACAAAAAGCATCACTGGGATATGATCCAAGATGAAGGAGTTAGGAATGATGAAATGAACTGAAAGGAGCCCGTATGTCTAAATGCTTTCATACAGTAAACAATATAAGTCCCCAGTACTGTCAAAGAACAAAGCCCTCACTACCATGCACACTGCTCACATCCTTGGTTTTGTTCCATAAGTACTACTTGAACACTAGCTAATATAGAACTTTGTGCCCCAAAGTAGGGTTTTCAGTGATGAAAGTTTAAAACTTTCTTTGGGATTTGCACAGCAGGAAAGAAAAAAAAATGTGTATCCCATGCTGATATACTTATGACATTTCTTATCCTAGAGAAATCATGTAGTGACCAGTGGTAATTGGGAGTTACACCAAAAGCCTTTGAACATGTAGCTATAGAAAAAGGAGCTAGAAAAAGAAAAAAAAGAAAAAGAAAATTCTGTTTCTTCTGACTTCTAGCAAAACCCTATGAGAAAAATAAGCCTAGTCAAGAATTTACCAGTGTGCCAGGAGAGGTAAAGATGAGGTGCTTGCTGCCTGTGGCCTACAATCTAAATTTCTGAGAGTCAGGAGGCTGAAAGTGATGGAAAAGTCAGTATTTCTGTAACCTAAACAGCAGGAAATGTGACTGTAGCTCAGAACTTTCCAAATCAATCACAACCAGCCTGGGTTCAAAAATGAGATTCCATCTCCTATCCTCTCACTAGATTCTTTGGGATTTTTGTTTGTTTTTTTGTTTGTTTGTTTTGTTTTTCTGTTTTTTGTTTGTTTGCTTTTTGTAACTACTGAATTGAGTTAGGATAGAGATAGGAAATTTGAAAGCTATTTTTGTGGTTGCTCAAATAACATAATTCTTGCATTGAACATAAAATAAAACAATACAAAGGGAGTGGATAGAGGAAGATAAAGCTCATTCTGTTCTCTAAGACAAACTAGATATCCCTAGGTGAGTTTTTAAAACTCGCTCAGTTTTTAAAACTGATTTTGTAAGACGTTTTCTATCACAAAATAACTATAGGTGTTTATAGGTTACAAAGTGTTCTTTTGAGGTATGTGTATGTTGTGCATTGTGCAGTGAACAAACATTTAATTAGCATGTCTATCTTCTAATATTCATTTTTTTTCTGATAAGACATTCAAATCTTTTCTTCTATTTTTTTTTTAAATACAAAGGAGAGGTACATGATAGTTGACTCTAGCCACACCCAGTTAGTAGGACAGCAGTGATAGTTGTTGACTGTAACCTGTAACTAGAGAACTTGGAAGATTTAATACAATTAGGATTTTCTGTTTGCTTTGCTTCTAAAATTTATATCCTATTATTGAATCTTATATGATCACATGTGGTGTAGGAACCATCTTTCTCCAAACAACTTTAAGCAACAGTTAACCACATAGCATGACTGACTACCTGACATCTAGATGTTAGATTTCTACTGGTGGTAAAACTTTTATTAATTTGATTTTTAGACACATTAAAATTTAGAAATGCATTTTCCTCTAATGACAATAACTTTGTATGAAGTAGTCATCCCTGAAAACCAAGTACACATAAAAGTACACATAAAAAGTAAAAATTGATTTATCTGATCATATTAAAGTATTTGGATATATATACACATATATACACACATATACACACATATACATACATATATACATAGTTATACATATATAAACATATATAGTGACATACATATATATGTAACAATAATGATCAAAGTAAAAGAAGCTATCAATTTGAGAGTGTTGGGAGACACGGAAAGGGAAAGATATGTGAGGGGTTGGGGGAAAGAAAGAGAAGGAGAAACTGTCTTAATTATAATTTAATTAATATAGAATAAATAAAATGAAAAAGTTAGCTTTGTATATTAGAAACACAGATATTTATTTTATTTGTATGATAATAAACATAGAATCAGTGACAAACAGGCAGAAGATATGTTAATGAAATCAAAAGAAAGACAATTAAAGCCAGTTCTAATTACATATGCTGCTGTGGCAGTTCACCACGGAAGACAAGGAGGAATATTTCATAATTGCAAACCTTTTGAAACCTCAGCAGAGGGAACTACCATCACGGCAAGAGCCACCTTAACAGTGGAACCCCAAGAGTCTGAGCTCAGTTGTTTTATTGATACAGAACTCCTCAGGTGCAGATCATAAGCAATCAAACATTCCCCACAGAAATCCAACACCTGCAGACAATACAAATAAAACCCCCACACAAAAGGAGAAACAACCAAGCAAACAAGCAAACAACAATAACAACAAAAAGTTGATTTAAAATATGACTTATTTTAGGCTTATGATTGTTTATCAAAAGAATTTCAATTAATAGACTTTCTCAACTGTTTATGAATCGAAATAATTTAATTTTTTTCTGATAAAGTAAAAATAAAATGTTTTTCTTTCTTGTTCAAATATAAATACTTTGGTAATTCAATCAATACTTCTGAAATTTTAGCAAGTCAGAGGGACTGAGTGAAATTTTTATTGAAAGAACTATCTAGTCATTAAATGAAAGGCAAGATGAGACATATTTACATATAAATCTTCGGAATGGGATTAATTTCTTTTGTTAAGCTTTAAGCAACAGTTAAATATAATGCTCTCAGCAAATATGCTCTTATGAACCTTTAGTTTTAATGTTGACTTGCCTTTGAAGACAAATTTTATATCAAGAAAGAGTAGCCACAACAGCACATGGATATGAAATGCTATTTGAAGAATTACTCTTATGTGGGGTAAATGCAAAAATAATATTTGCTACCAGCACTCTACGTGCCTTTCATAATAAATGATGCCTGAGACATTTTAAGTCTCTTTGGTATGTCCGTATGTAACATGTGTTTTAATTAGTATGGTTAATTCACTTTTTAAATAAAATATTACTTGAAATAAAAATATTATTTTATAAGCAAGAGTATGCCACACCATATTAAAATTTTATATTTTAATATCATCAGATCATCTCCTTGGTGCAAACGACATATGGCAGTTAAGTGATGAATTTATTATACCTACCAATTGAATGATTGTATTTCTTAATCAATTATGCATCCTTGGTGTTATTATAATTTCTTTGCTTATCTCACACATCATTTTTCAGACATTACACGTTAAGATATTTCCCATTTTAACCAAACTAAACATCGTAATACATTTCAGCATTATAAAGATTTAACTGAAATTTATACCCAGATGATTGTATAACTTGAATGTGTACATATTAATCTCAAATGCTGTCATCTATACTTAAAATTTTAGTCCTTGAGAATATTAGATGGAACATTTTGGAAGAGATTTAAAAATATGGCTTTATGCACGTGCATCTGCGTTTCTGTCCATGTGGATGCAGGGGGCCACAGAGAACAGAGGTATTAGATGCCATGAAATTAAAGTTGTAGGTACTTGTAAGCTGCCTGATATGGATGCTTACAACCAGACTCAGGCGTTATATAAGATTGACACGTAGTCCTAACTACCTAGCCATCCCTTTATCTCCTTGAAGACTTTTTTGAGCTATTCATTTCACTACAAATACCTAAAGAGCTCAAAATTGTCCTTTAATCAAACTTAAAACAACAAAACTAATTTTGTTGAAAAGCAAAGACATGGCTAATTGTCACACATGAGGACTCCTCCTTTTTGTAGGAAGCAGATAGACTATATTGGGAAGGAGTATGGCTCAGTGGGTAAAATGTTTCCCACACAAATGTGAAGACCTTAGTTCAAATCCCTAGAATGCATGTAAGCCAAGTCTCAGAGCAGACATATATAACCCCTGTGCCCATATGGTGATATTAGAGAGTATAGGCAGGAGAATCCTCTGAAGTCAAAGGCCAGGTAGCCTAACATACACAGTCAACCTTGCCTCAAACAAGGTAGAAGAGGAGGACCAACCTTTATTCTTTAACCTCCACATACCACATGCACTATGGCATATCATCCCACTCACATACAAGAATATGCATACACACATAGAGGAACGTGTATTATACCTACACACATAAAAAGTTAGGGGAAAAAAGCAAACTATGTTAATAACATCTCTTTCTATTTCTTTCTCGATGACTGCAATATGAGTAGTATAATTCACTTGATACCAGAAGAGACTGATAGTCATGAGACAGAAAAAAAAAATCTAAATTTTAGTTACATAATTTATAAACAAATACAATATATACAGATACAATACATACAAATACAATACATACAGAAACAAATACAATATATTAAAAATATATACAGAGAATTGCTGTTGAGCAAAGGAGGCAAACCAGGCTTGTTGTGACCTAAAATTGAGCATTTGTGTGAACAGTTTAAACTTGCTGTAGGTTGGCAGAGGTGGTCACTGGGTGAGGGAGTTACTGTCAGTCATCCTGGGGCAACAGCAAGAGTCAAAATTGATTTTTCGTTAACAGGTATTGTGCAAAAGTGTTTTGATGTTAGGTAGTTTTGATAAGATTAACATAATTTAATAAGAGAATTTAACATAAAATAATTAGGAAACTTTTGAAAGCTTAAAATGTATATAAACTGTTTTTCAACATTGGGCCCACTCAAAGTCATTTGTTTCTTTTGATTTTCATGTTTTTGAGAGACAGAGAGAGCTGAATATAAAGTAGAGTAGGTAAAGTGGTAGTGAGAATCTGGGAGGAGAGTGGTGAAAAACCAGGATCACAATATAGTGTACGGCGAAATCTTAAATTAAAAATTTAAAAAATCAGACAATTCATAATGTATTTGTGATCCCATTGCTAGGATAGAGCAGAGAAAGCTAGAACCCCAGGTTCAGTGAGAAACTCAGTCTCAAAAAAGAAAAAAGAAAGGAAGGAAGGAAGGAAGGGAAAATAGGTCCTGACAATCATTTTTAATCTCCATATAAAGGTTTTAGGTTAATGCAATTAATTTATACTTTGCCTATAAAAACAAGATTGTTTACTTCTCACATTTAATAGACCATTTTCTTCAACTATTTATTTTTCCATTATGTATCCAAGTGATCATCCTGATGTAAGTACTGAAAAGTAGTGTTTTTAAAATATAATGACATATTACTAAAACAATTCATACCATTCTCAGAACATAAGTTTCAACTCTGAAATGTGAACTTTGGGGGCTTCAGAAATAGTTTAGTCTACTGAATCAATTTCTTTGATTATCAGAACCTAAATATAATATTATACTACTTATTAAATCTGAATACAGTATATTTAAATTTAATTATCATGTAACTGTTACCGAGTTTATATAATCGTGAATTTCCTATTTAAATCCTTCAAGTATTAGTCATTAGACATAGGTTACTATGAGTTGTAGGTTTGTTAACAGTATTATGCTAAAATACTCTTGATAAACACAGCTTCGGGGAAGAGGATTCATTTTAGCTCACAATTACAGGTCACAGTCCATCACTATGAGAAAACCCCAGCAGCAAGTGCTTGAGACAGCTTCTCATACCACAATCACAGCCAGGCACACGGGGTATGCATCAATCCCTTTGTATACTTATATCACCTGCTTAGAGAACTGTATTACCTACTTTTAGGCTGGCATCTCCCTCATCAATGAAGGCAATTAAAACAATCCAGACAATTCCTCAATGACATGCCCACAGAACACTCTGATCTATACAATCTTCATTCAGACTCTTCCCAGGTGATTCTAGGCTCTGTAAAGTTAAGTGTGAAGAATGTCACACTATATTTTACCTAAAGAACTAGAAACTAAATTGACTGCATAATTTTGATACAGTAAGCATTTCAGAAAATTGTGCAACTCAGTGGTGTGCTGGGAAATGTTTAAAATCATAATGGTTAGTGTTAAGTGGAATGTTTTTGCTGTTTTACAACTTCAAGCGTGCAAATGTTTCCAACCTTCTAGTTTATACTACCAACATGTTGCAGACATGTTGTCATGTTTTAAAATTGTAGTAGTCAGCTCTACTTACATTATTCAGTATCAGTGAAATGGTATCCAAATTTTTCATAATTCATGTAATTTCATATAGCATGCTAAATTGTACTTCCTTATAAAGTCATCTCTCATTGGTAGATTTCTCTATAATATGTAAGACAAATATTTTATAACATAATATTTTAAATTATTAGTTGCCTCTTATATTTATAGATAGTTTTGTGAAATAGTTTTGTGATACGTTATTCATACAGTCTTTTGCTGGAAAGTTTGGAAAGCAATATATGAACTTATATTTATTCAAACAGAATTTAATATGAAAGCTTAAAGACAGAAGAAAAGGGAAGTAGTCTATAGTCAGGTAATAGTTGTCAGTTTTTATTAGATTGTGATAAATATTGTGGTACCTATGCGTATAGGGGCATGAAAATGGTTGTTTTTCACATTGTGTAAGTAACTGCAAGTACTTAAATGAAACACAAGTCTTGAAATGTTTTGGCCAAAGATAGATGTATCTTTTGTTTACTTGGACAGAATTCAGAATGGCATCTCTCCTCAAAAAAGAAAAAAGCTCATCTGATTTTGGATTTTCAGATTGAAAGCAAAAGTGGTTCACCTCTTGTGTTAGGATTAGCAAACGTGGCATTGCCTTCCTATTAGGATCAGCTGTCACCCATCAATTCTATTACTAGAGAAATCACAGCTCTACTCTGAGCTGGCCAAAGATGATGCCAAGAAGGTACCATCAGGTTCTGTTGTACTGTGGCGAGCCAGCAAACCTTATAAGAAGGCACAGCCTGTATTGGGCAATATCAAAACTACTCTGCGGAAAGTGAATAATTATGACCTACTTTACTTTCTTTAATGATGTGCTCTAAGTTCCTTAGCTCCTCCACTTCAGTGTATCTAAATGAGTCCCTTTGAAGAGAGACATAAGTCAGGTGGTGTTGCTTGTCTATGTAGATATAGAAACAAAGAGTGACTCCAAACAAAGGTGTTCACGGCTAGCACCTAGATTGGAAATTCAGTATGTGCAACTTTAATATTCAGCCTGGGCTGAGGAAATAAATAATATTCCATTGTATTAAATTACATATGTACATAAAAATACATTACATAATGTATCAATGTGCACATCTCCATGTATATATATATATATATATATATATATATGTATATATATATATATAGTCAGTGCATTAGCATATATTTTCGCTGACTAATTTTAATACAGCAAGCATTTGCTGAGTAGTTAGAATTTGTAAAACATTTTACTAGGAGTTGAAGGGAAAATAAATGTGCGTGAAGCAAAAGCACACTTCTATTCTTTGGTAAGGAAGACTGTTATACATAAGGAATGCAGTTGCTATGTTCAGCATGGAGATGCATGGAAGAGCACAATTTGAAATGACAACATAAGGGCCCAGGTTACAAAGTATGTGTTTAAAACTCTTAATTCAGCAAGTGGGTTGTGGGTAAACACGTCCATTAGGTGTACTGAGAGCAAAATGAAGAGTTGATACTTACATTCCCTTTAGGATAGTACACCTGACATGGGCAAAATATAGTATCATCAGTCATATGGCTCCACAAAGAATAAAGAATTGGGGAGGGAATTTTTGCAATACTTAACTAAATACTAAAATACCCACGACATTTGCCATGACAAATTCACAACTAGTAAATGTCTCCCGGCTCTCCACAAGGAAACCAGCATTCTCTTCCACCTGAGCAAACTCCAAAAGACATTGTTACACTAGGATAAAATTAGTAACCAACAACCCAAGGTCCCAGGGAGGAAAATTAAAATCAGTGATTTCATTTCAATGTGTGTTTAAAAAAAGCACTCAAGAGATTATAACCACAGAACAATGTCTAACACAGTACTCAATATAAGAACATATTGGTTTACTAAACCCACTTTGAAAAAATGCATATTAAACAAATAAATGTTTAAATCTGAGCACAATTACTACTACAGCTATTTTCACTGTTTATGAATGGATATTAACTACAATATGCATCATCTGTTGTTAAAATCGCATGCATAAATTTTCATCGTTAATTGGACCTGGTAATAAGGTTAAGTTTGCATGATTAACATAGAAACACTAAGAAAATCCTGTCCCACACCTGTGGTAGTCACATCTTCTCCTTCTCACATAATGTGGAAGGAAGTATGAGAACACCCTTAAATTCAGGTCAGATTTCAATGGTACTAACTCTATTACTAAGAATTAAGCACTTTAAGGGAAAAAGAGAATCCTTAGGTAAGCAGTATGTCACATGTATTTCTTTCAGTGACTAGAGTTTCCAGGTATGAAAGTAACTACAGTTAAAATTGGGGATAATCTCTGCTGTTCCACTAAACAAATAAGCAGAATTCTCTTTAGAGTTTTCTTTTAAATTTGGGGCTCTCAGCTGTTCTCCAAAGCTGTTTTTTTTTTCTCCCTTAGTTTTTTTCCTCCCTTCTAAGCCTCTCCTCAGTTGCTTCACTGAAAGAAATGATGAAGCAACATTTAACACATGATGGACAAATATATTGTTATTGATTGCCTCAAATTATACTTGATAGTGAGAAAGTATGACAGATGTTTTCGTTTTGATGATATTCTATAGTTGTAGAGCCTCCCTTTGGATAAACTTGCTGTTTTTTACACATCACTTTGTTTCTCACTACTAAGGACCTGACTTCTCTCGAAGATTGTTAACCTCTTACTATATGTTGAAAAATCTGTTATATGGCATAGATTTAAAACAGTGTCCCAAGGAAAATATCTGATGATACTGCTAACTGAACAGGCTAATAATTATGTATGCATTTGTAAAAACAGTTTAAACACGTCCAACTAAGAGACATATGTAATGGTTGTGTTCCTGTGGCAGAAATACCCCCAAATGAAAATATAGCACTAATTGGGTATGCAAAGGCTTTCATTTATAATGTGTTTCTCCTGTCATCTTTTTCTTTATGAAGACACTAGTGACACTGGTCAGTGAAGTTTAGTCTCTTCAATCTAAGATAAAAGCAGAGCATTCACAATCAGTTTTGAAAGCATTCCACTGAAGCTTTCTAAATTTGCACATTCAGCAAGCAACCCCACTAGCTCCTTAGCACATAAGCAGGTTTTCTTTCTGTTTATATGTTTCCTCTCAACCCAAATCTAGATGTTACCTTCTATATAAGAAAAGACAAGATTCAAGGGTTAGTCACTTTACATCTACTAAAAGAGGAATGTGAGGTAGCGCCAATGTTGGCCAGGATTTATTAGGTTCCTTCCAAACGAAGAGTATCCACATAGCATATTACATTTTATCCAATTCCTCTCTAACCATTTCCCTTTTTAATTGTCAACTTTGAACAGTCTAGAGACACCTGAGAGAAGGATTATTTTACTTACATTAATTGATGTGAGAGGACCCATCAACTGTGCATAGCCTTGGGGTTTTGAGACCTGTATTGTCTACAAAAGGAGAAAGCAAGATGAACACCAGCATTCATGAGATCATTAGTGTTATCTTATGACTAGCTGCTTCAGCTCCCTGAAACCTTGAAACCTCACAATAGTGGAATAAAACACAGAATTGTGAGCTACAGTAAGCCCTTTCTCCCTTAGTGGCTTCTGTGACAGTGTTTCATCATAGAAATAGAAAAACAAGTTAAGACAGTTCTAAAATCTAACCAGGAGTTCAAAATATGACAATTATTTTTCAAATGGATAGGAGTTGTTTGAATGAGAATGTCCTCTATAAGTGCATATGTTTGAGTATTTGGTTCCCAGTTGGTGTAACTCTTTGAGAAGAATTAGGAAACGTGGCCTTGTTGGAGGTGATGTTTATGAGGGCAGGCTTTTAGGTTTCAAAATCCTATGCCATTCTCAGTGGACCCAGTTGGGGCTCTATTTCTTTCTGTCTGTCTCTGTCTCCTAAAACAAGGTCCTAAGACAAGGCCTTCATGTTAGTTATCCTTCTCCATAGTCCATCTTCAACCATGCTTTCCCATCACAGATCTCATTCCTATTCTACTTTCTTCTGAACCTACAACTCTAGAAGTTTCCTAAATTATATAAAAGGTTTTTAAATGTAGTTACCATACAGTAGGGGAGACAATGCCCTGATTAGTCATCACATACCACCAAGTAAAACTCCAGTTCAGGAATGGACTATATCTTGCTGAGTTATTGGTCAAAATGGTCCCAAAGACTCCCCAAACATTACAGGCTATTGACGATGTCATTGGTTACCCTATAGAGTCTGACAAGAAGAGCCTATTGCTGCAAATGCCACATAATTATACCATACAGCATGGAGAAATCTAGCTAATACTCAACTGGAAGCTTCACTCCTCCTAAATAGGGCTCATAGTGCTAGAAGTTGTTCTACATCTGATTAGAAAAGAAAGCTGACCAGCAGTCTCACTTAGAAATGAACCCTATGAGTTACAATAGCAAGGCCTCCAAAACAAGGCCTAAAGCCTTTTTTTTTTTTGATAGAATTTAAGGCATTTTCCATCAGATAAAGTCTATACCTGGCATATTAAGGAGAACAAAAACCGATACTACATAGGCCATAGGCCCCAGTTGCAAACCAACTACTATTATTCTTCTAAAGAGACATAGTGATACAATAACTTCTCATGATTTAATGTAGAGTCCATAGATTAGTACATTGATCCATAATCACCAGAGAAGTTTCTAGTTGTAGTAGATGGTAATTAACATAGAATCTCATAACTGGACAATGTGTAAAAAGAGAGATATTTTATAGTACTCAGACTTAAACATGATGTTCTCTATAACACTACCCATGTCCTCAAGACTCACAAAAATCTACCAGCATGCAAAAAAAACTTCTCTAGTTGAAGCCAGATAAAATCCCATCTTGGAGAAAAGAAATAAATACAAAGTCCCACTCCTAACCAAGTAGCAATTTGAAATTAAATGTTGGATAGTGGAACAGGGAAAATCCACTGTCTTCAATGGAGTGACACTGGGTATATTAACCACATTCATGGGGCCAGGCCCCATGCTCAGGAATAGTTGGCCATCACAAATCAGATTCCACGTTTTTATTTGTTTGTTTTGATTGTGCTTTCCTTGTTCTATTGACAAAATATTTTTTCATATAAGATATTCTTATTATGGTTTGCCCTCCCCCAACTCCTCCCTGATCTCCACACCTCGCTACCCACAAATCCACAATCATTTTTGCTCTCTCTTTTTAGAAAACAAGAGGTATCTAAAAGAAGAAGAAGAAGAGACAAAATAAAAACAAATACTCAAATAGGATAAAATAAACAAACAGAAAGATGAAGAGCCAAAGAAAAACACATATAAACACAGAGATGTAGACATTTGCAAACACATCAATCCCACCCCGCCCCAAAAAAACCCCCATAAAATTAGAAACCATAATACATAAGCGAAAGACCTGTAGAGTAAGAGTAAAATAAATAAAGAAAACAAAGCCCAGAAAAAGCATTATAAGATTAAATAAATAAATAAATCCCTCCGAAAATACCATTGACTCTCTTTTGTGCTGGCCACCTTGGTCTTTTTTCTTCTTGCTGTTTCTAAAATCTCAAGTACTATATTGAAAATATATGATAGAGTTGAAAATTTTGTCTTGTTCCTGATTTTAGTACAGATATTTTGTATTTATCTCCATTAAGTTAATATTGGCTGTAAGCTTGTTATAAATTTGTTTAGATAATGATATGTCCCATGTACCCATAGTTCACCAAGAGCTTTATTTTGAAGAGTTCTTGGATTTTGTCACAGGTCTTTTCTTCATCTCATGAGATGATCCTGTGTTTTTTGTTTTTTAGTTTTTTTTCTTCAGCCTTTTTATATGGTGAATTACATTTGTCAATGTAAATAAGTTGAACCAACCCTTTATCTCTGAGCGAATCCTATTTGATACAATGAATGATATTTTACTTTTGTTCTTTGACTATGTTTGTAAGTGTTTCACTAAGATATTTTGCATCTGCGTTCATAAGGAAAATTGATCTATAATTCCCTTTGTTGGGTCTTAATGCAGATTAGGTATCAGAGTAACTCTGGCCTCATAAAAAGAATTGGACCAGGCCAGGCCAGAGACTAGAGACTGGACAGCCAGGAGAGGATTTCCAAAGATATCCTGCTTTGCTCATAGATCTGTGCCTAGCCCAATCTTCATCAGTGAGTCTTCCTCCAGTAGCTGATGGGAGCAGATGCATAGGCCCAGAACCCAACAAAATGCAGATCTCAGGAAGCCCCAGGGAGTAAGCTGAGGAAGGATGGCAGGCACCAGAGGGGTCAAGAACACCAGGAGAACTCCCCATGGCTTCAACTGACCAGCACTCCTAGGGGCTCACAGAGCCTGAAGAGGCAGACATGGATTCTGAAGGGTTCCCCAAAAATGTATTGAGGATATCTGTCCTGGTGCTCTTTCAGAACTCATGTAGACTAGAGTAGGAATGTGTGTGTCTCTGAACCTTTCACCTGCCGTTGAGACCCTTCTTCTCCTGCTGGGTTGCCTAGTCCACCCTTGAATCAGGGATTAGTGCTTTACCCTGTTCCATCTTGTTATGCACTATTTGAACAGTAACCCTGGAGGGCTGCTTTTTTCTGGGGACGATGAGGAGGAGATCTTAGAGAGAGGTTATAGAGGAATATGTAATCCTCTAATCCATCAATATGGATTCTCTAGGGTAGAAAGAATGTTGGCAGAACAGCAAATGAGAAGAGTTAGTTAAGATTACTATAGCTCTGAGTTCAGAAAATGCTACTCAGAATGCCAGAGTCAGCAGCAGTAAGTCTTGGATGTTTAAATGCTCTAGATTATATGGAGGCTGAAGCCTTCCACTTCCAGACTTAAGAGTAGATTGTACAGAGGCCAAAAGGCTTTAGGGCTCCAGAATTAGGATGGGAGATTAATTTAGCCAAAGAGTAAACTGCAATTTGCCTGAACCTATATCTACAAGAGGGAGATGGGGGAAGCTGGAAAAAGTGCAGGGGGGAAGAAGGGTGTTAGGATCTATTATGTTAGAGAAGAAAAATAAACAAGAAAAAAAAAAAAGAATTGATAATGTAGAGGAATAGTTCTATGTGAAAGCTAGGTTCTACATTCCAGGGGTCTATATTCAGAAGCCTATATGGTCTGAATGGAATGTAGATGCACCTTTAATCCCCATATTCAAAAGGCAGTGGTGCTTCATATCTTTAATCCCTAGAGCAGAAGAAGTATGGAAACAGACTGGAAGCAGAGCTCAGGAGTCAGTATCAGACAGAACGTGACTTCTGAGATGAGTCAAAGTAAATGACAGGCAAAGTAACTAACTTGAGTAAGAGTTAGCAAAGTTAGTCAGAGTGAGGACACACCCAACTCTCAAGAGAAAGAGGCTGCTTTCAGCTCAGAGCAGAGTCATTTACAGACAAGTCAGCTCAGTCAGTAAGTTAGACAGTTTAAGTCAGTCAATTAAAGAGTCTGTTACAGTGGGATCAGTTACAGAGGCTGGATGAAATAGTGAGAGCTCAAGGAGAGAGACATAGAGACACAGCAGAGCTTGTCAAAAGAAGCCCAGAACAGAGAGTGAGTTGAACCACTCAAAAAGTCAAAGTGTAGAAGGAGCTAGTCAGAGTGGCTTAGTCAACAATAGGTCTCAGAGGCTGAGGCCTTCTAGGTCTGGCCTAACAATACAAAGCCTTCCAGTTCAGAGATTAAGACTAGATTGAAAAGAGACCTAAATATTCTAGAGCTCCAAGTCTCTGGGAAAGAACATTTATTGTGATTTAGTTAGACAAGAGAATAAATGGTTTTGAACCTGATTCTATAGCTTCATCTGGCATGAATCAACATCTAGACCTACATGAAAATTTTTTTCTCTCTTTCTATTTTGTAGAATAATTTGAGGAGTATTGTCATTCATTCTTTATTGAAAATGTTTCAGAATTCTGTGCAAAAGCCATCTGTCCTTCTGGTTTTAATATTTATTTACTTTTCTTGGTTGGAAGATTTTTATTACTGTTTCTGTTTTACTAATGTTTATAAGTATGTTTAAATTGCTTATCTGATCTTAATTTAATTTAGTTAGATAGTATATTTCCAGAAAGTTATCCATTTTTGTTAGATTCAAAATGGCACCAGGTTTTTAAAGTATGTCCTTTTGACTCCCTAGATTTTCTCAGTATCTGTTGGTATGTTCCCTGTTTCATCTTTAATTGTGTTAATTTGGGTAATCTCTTTGTGCCTTTTATTTTATTTGGCTAAGAGTTTCTCAATCTTACTGATTTTCTCAAAGACCCATCTTTGTTTCATTGATTCTTTGTTTTGTTTGTTTGTTTCTATTTTACGAGTTTAGTTCTGAATTTGGATATTTCTTGATGTCTCCTCCTTTTGACACTATTTCTTCTTTTTTTTAATTCTAGAATTTTTAGGTATATTGTTAAGTTATTAAGACGAGATTTTTTCTTTTTTATGTAGAAACCTAGTACTATGAAATTCTATCTTAGAAATACCTTCATTGTGTTTCATAGTTTGAATACATTGTGTTTTTACTTTCACTCAAGTCTATAAAGATTTTACAATCTTTATTAATTCCTATCTTGACCCATTTTTCATTCACTAGTGAATTGTTCAGTTTCCGTAAATTTGTAAATCTATTGTTCTTGATATCCAGCATTAATCAGTGGTGGCCAGATGAGATATAGGGTGTTGTTTCAATTTTCTTGTATTTGCTGAGACTTGTTTTGTTTCCAAATATGTGGACATTTTTGTACAAAGTTCCATGATATGCTATGGAGGACATATATTCTTTTTTGCTTGTATGAAATGTTTTATAAATATCTTTTGTGGTTATTTGTTTTATATTGCCAAGTATCTTCAACATTTCACTGGTTTTCTCTGGGTGACATGTCTATTCTCAAGAGTGAGGTTTGAAGTCACCCACTATTCATGCTTTGAGGATCAATATGTGATTTTAGCAGTAATAGTCTTTATTTTATGAACTTGTGTGCCTGTGTGTTTGGAACATAATTGTTTAGAATTGCAGCATCGTCTTGGTAGATACTTCCTTTGATAAGTTGTAATATCCTTCCTTATCTGTCCAGATTAGATTGTGTTTGAAGTCTATTTTGTTAGATATTAAAATGGCTACACCAACTTGTTTCTTGAGTCCATTTGCCTGCAATATACTTTTCCATATTTTTAGCCTGAGGATTTGTCTATTCTTGATGTTCAAGTGTGTTTCTTGGATGAAGCAGAAGTATGGATCTTGTTTTGTTTTGTTTTATTTTGGGCTTGTGTTTTGATATTTTTCAGAAAGAAATAAGACATGAAGTTACAGTTGTAAGGAGGGGGGAAGATCAGACAGTGTTGAAGGGGGTTGAAAATATTAAAATATGGCATATGAAATTCTAAAAGAATAAAAACATAAACAATGAGATTCATCAAATAATTATACTAACTACAAGGTCCTTTATATCTATAATTTTCAAATTTTTCCTCTCAATAAGTTTTTCCTTTCTAGTTGGTCATTCAGGTGATCACATTTAGCAGCATTGCTGAGAATTCACAGTTAGAAGTCTGCTCTGTCAAATTAATTAAGTGCCATTTTTCTTACGGAAGGAAATTAGCTATTTATATAAATATAATTGAGTGTTTGCTTTATGTTTACTTTAATCTAATTCAAGATCCATTAGCACAAAACACCTTATTCCCAAAGCAAACCAAGTTTAAAAACTTATGACATTTTTCTGTCCTGTTTTTAAAACACTTATAATTTTCTTTTTCACAAACTATCTTATGCCTCTCAAAGCTTACTATAAGCTCATCAGTTATAACTGATTGCATTGAAATATTTTCAGAGAAATGTTGGAATGAAGATGATGCTATGACCCATCATTCATTCAAAGCAGATAGTTTCAGTATCTTTATTGCTTGATGTATGGTGACTGATATTATCAGAATTCTTTAACTATACCCTGTAAGATGGCTGTACCCTAAGCATGAAAGATACATATGTCATGAGCTTTGCTACAAGTAAAATAAGACAAAATCATAAGGAATTGTAAGTACATTAAGATATTAAGAAAATGTTCTGCAGATATGCTGCTAACATTGTAAATTTAGATGGAAATGTGAAAATATTGTGAGTGTAATCTAACTTCAGTAAATGTAAAAATTCGATGAAATGCTGTCAAAATGTTGAGATTCTGTTTTAACTAAACTGGTTCCCCTAGGCATCTAACAATAATACTAAAGAAGAAGGCCATATTTGAACTCACCTGAAAATTTTTTTCCATCGGTCACTGAACATTTTAGCATTTTATGGGTATCATAAGTGTTTTCATTCAGATATGCAATTAGGAGACAATTTGTATAGCATTCTAATTCGTTTATGACATTTACAAACATAGAATTTCTTAAAACGGCCATATTTTTTGACTTACATTCTTCCATTTACTGTGTTAATCAAATATTTCTTTTAATTATTAGCAGTGTACAGTTGCATAGAAAATATGGAATCAGGTACAAATTTGGTATGTATGTTCCTATCTATGATACAGAAGCATGAGTCAGACATGGAAATACGGTAGAGAAGAGAGAATACCATGATGCAGAAATAACTATAGAGTGAACTTAATGAAAAGTAAGGTCTGAGGGGAAGAATCATTAGAACATGGCCTAAGCCTTTGAATTAAAGTTAATAATACCATTACAAAAATCATTTTATAGATCATCCTAAAATATATTTAAAATTTTATTTGAGGGTTCTTGAGTTAATCTATTTCCAAGTTCCCTGCTGAAAGATTTTAGAAGCCATATCTCCTTTAGCAGTGAATTCCATTGTCTTTTCTTATTGTGTCTCAGTTGCAGTGGCATTCTGTGTTTGAATACCATTTGAGATGATAACACATTGCTCACCAATTTGTTTTTCACATATTATGCTTCAATTCAGTGGTTTGCCATCTTGCATCTTCTCAATGCAAGTAATTTGAGACAAAAAGCAATTCAAATTTTGATAACACTAAAGTGTCAAGTTACAATGTGGATCACAACCAGGCAGACAATAGTAACTGAACCTGAAAGATGAGGAAGCATGGGAGCCAAAAGACAAGACTGGGAAACTTAGGAGAAACCTTGACAGAAGAAGGCCCCAGAATTTAAACTATGGAATCCCACAGTTCTGCTGACAACTGATGCTCTTCAGATCAGCATCCTTATGAGGTGTGCCAGACTTCTTGTTATAGACCCACTGATTGGCCATTGTCTGTGTGGTAGTTAATGAATACTCTGTTTCTGCTTCAAATGCTTATGGATAATGTAATGCCTCTGGTTAAATAACTTCCTTCTATTACAATCCCGTACCTAAATTAAATTCTTCATGCAAAAATAAAATCAATTCAAAGTACTAACATTGTCTTTCTGATTAAGTCATGATTCTTTTTCTTTTTTTTTTCTCTTTGAAATTCTGTTTGGCTTGAGGAGATTATAGGGTAAAGCTTGATAGAGTAACTTGAATTAGTTTCTTAGTCCATCCAATCTTTTGTTTCTGGAGCCTGCTTCATTTCCCTGTTTCACAGTTCACTGGAGCCCTTTGTGGTCACCGAGTCCCATCCATCTTATTTTGGGTTGACTTTGTGAATCTCACACATTTAGAATATTGGGAAGGGATAAGTGGCATCTCAGAGCAAAAGCCTCACATTAGATAGGCATGTAACACCTAAAAGCAGATTTGACAAAAATGAATGAGACAGCTTGGAAACTGGTGGACACAATGAGTGTGGCACCTTCTGTATACTTGCAAAGAAAATGTTCAGTTACTTTGTAGCACAAACTGCAATAAATTGATGTATGTATGTTTTCAGAATGGTATGGCCTTCGTCAACTGATTCATATAAGCTATGGTTTCAAATTATTTGGATTCTTGTGTTTGTTAGAGAATTAGTTTTCCCTAGGGTGTCACCCCTGTTCCTTCCTGTCCATCCAGACATTATCGCCTCTATTGTATTTTTCTCCTTTCATCTCTGGTTTGTGTACTTTCTGATTGCATCTCTTTGGTTTTGTATTTATACTTAACACTTATTTGAGGCTTTTAATCTTCAAAGCTCATAGAGAACATTACCTAATTAATGCTCACCACAGACTTGTAAAGAAAGTCATTGTTATAACGTCTACATTTTACAAAAAAAGGCAGAGGTCAAATGGCTTACCAGAAATCCCACGAAAAGGAGCTGCAGCCTGTAATGAGCCTCAGGCTCAGTTCACTCAGCCACGGTGATCCTGTCTCTTTTGATATCTTCCCTCTCAAGTTCTCCCATGTAATTTATTTGCCTTGACACTGTAAATTCTGTTTCTTGATATTTTGATCTCTCATGGTAAACCATGAATTTTCTTCATTTCATGATAGTCTTCTTTTTGCAAATTAATTATATATTTCTAAATTGCTCAATATTGGTTTCAGGATTATGCTGCTTCTGTGTCAATTTTTAAGTTTGTATGTTTTGTCTAGCTTTTTAATATTCTACAGTTCATTCTCTCTCTCTCTCTCTCTCTCTCTCTCTATATATATATATATATATATATATATACTCAGATTGAACATTTACTCTAACATTTTCATGTTGTTTCAATACATTAATTCCTCTGATCTGTTTTATATATATATATATATATATATATATATATATATATATATGGAAAACAAAACATATATTTCTTTTTACTATGAAAAAGATGAATGAATTTAACATAAAGCTCCTTCTGCATATGTTCTTTCAATCTTTTTTCTTTTAGTCTCCACTATTTTTAAAGTTAATTTATGTTTTACATATATTTAAAATATAAAATGTTAAATGTGCATTTTCATATTTGACAAATGTAAAATTATATAAATTAATTATATAGTACCTTACTATTGTCCATGAAGTCTTCTCAATGTCTGTTTCAGATCAATACCATCCTGAGGGAAATATTACTCTTATTATCTTGGTATATCAATTTAATTATGACGATAAAAGGACTGCATTAATTGATTCTATATAAATAATCATAATTCAAGATATACCTCAATATTGTGCTAATGTGAATCTAACCAGACATAATCCATACCTACATTTTCTCCTGAATCCAGAGCAGTTGGATTTAAATGTGTGCCTTTCTGTATGAGAGAGATACAGGTACACGGGGTGGAGGTTAAAATTCTTGAAAATGAACAACTCAGGAAAAATACTTTAGAAAACCATAATTATAAAAAAATGACAAATTCTGTTGTGATGTTAAAAGTTTTCAAGAGGAGGTGGTATTAGTTCAAATTATCCTGAAGCAAGCTGTGAGACTAGAATTACTTTGCAAGTGATTTCTTAAGGAAATGCTTTCAGAAACTAGTTAGGGAAAGGAAGACTAGGATAGAAGCCAAGGATTGTGACCCATGAGTACATCTCTGGGGAATGAAGTGCACCTCAGTGTTTCAGGTCTACATTCAGTAAAGTTGATCCTCCACACACTCCCGCACAGGCGTTAGCTACCTTTGGGAGATCAACTCATAGCTACTTTCCTTCTCCTGGACTCTTCAAGGGTATTTTTCTGACTTATCTATATTTCTAATGCAAGAGCCACAGCAAAGACAGAGAGGAGAAAAAAAGAAAGTTTTCTGCCTATTAAAACAGGGAATTTAGTCTGTGAGATTCTATACTCCTGGCTTTTAGTTTACAGTCTATATTCCTCAGTATTTGTATAATCACAAAAACAAGCTGTTTGTGGAACATAGGAAACATTCGACTATCAAGGCTCAAAAACAGATGAGTAAAATAAAGCTCAGAAAGTAACTTCCTTTGGCATTGGGTTTCAAAATTGAGTATTTCAGTTTGGGGATTAAAGTTCTTGCTTTTTCTGAAGAAATATTTGTCAGTCCTGGGAGTACTGCAGGAAATAAATCAGAACAATTTTCTAAGATAAGGCAGAAGAAGCTTAGGATAGACACAGAAGACCATACAAACAACTCCAATGGACAGAGGCAGGGCAGCAACCATACTCAATATGACCCTGACCTGGAGAAAAACACCCTGAGAAGTTCCATGGATGTCCCGGTCATTGGAGAAGCATGGAGAAACTTTAGGAAAGTAAAGTGAGCCTCCTGTCCTCCAATCAGTCTTCTCAGAGAATGGAGGAATAACTTCTAATAGTCATCCTTATTGTAGCTATTGGAAGGTAAAATTTAAAAGGGAGATTACAGTCACAGTGTTATAATTATCTCAATAATAGAGAATTAATGGCGCTTAAGACAATATGGATGAAACTGTATGATTTCATATTCAATGAAATACGTAAGATGCTTAAATAGTGCTACAGCATGATTGCCGTCATAGGCATTCTCAAATACTGTATCTCATAGACATGAAGAAAAGAGACTCTGTGGCCAGAGGTGGAGAGGCTTGGGGAGGGGGATGGATGGTTAAAGGATATACATTAAATGAGATATTTGATGGTATATTGAATATAGTTAATATCAATATTATCATCTTTAAAAACCTAGTGCAGATACTAAATGTTATCATAGAAATGACTGTTTAATATATGCATTCATGTCTTTGTTAATTACCCAGTGTCAGCATTCATAATGCATATTCACTTTCAAAATTTGAAATTGATAAAGAAATTTAAAAAATGAAATACTTATGAAGGAACATGAGTATTCAGCAGAGCTTAATCTTCCTACCCAGTCTGTGGGATCGTAAAGTTTGTTGAAAAATCCCTGACTACAATGCTGTGAAGAGATATTCAAAAAACAACAATGAGGAGCTAGGTGCCTTGTACAAATATGTCACTACTGAGAAATACCTAAGGAATGAGACTCTCTCATTTCTGTTAACACTATAGACAACAGAAGAGTACAATGTTTTCTTACTATATAATGAATATATATATATATATATATATATATAGTAACTCTAACAAGATGGCAGATTACTAATATTTATTTTAAATTAGCCATCACTGTTTAAAATATTTCAATGTGGAGAAGAACTGGAAAGATAAATCAAACAGAATAAAAATTCACTATTAGTCTCAAACAGGACTGGGAACTGACTTAATAATACTGGAGGTGGAGCTTATTGCTAGAAGAAGAGATATTTAACAGATGAAAAGGGAAAATGGGCTGATTCCATAGGAAAAATATTAATCTTTATCCTTAACTTTGCATTGTAGTCTATTTAAATGTAAAATACATCCAATCCTTATTCCTAAAATTTCAAGTCCAGAAAAGATAAGATCACTATGCTAGTGAATATCTTGGATATCAATGATATAGGTGGGAGATAAACCAGAGGAGGTATGAGTGCAAATTGAGGCAGATTCAAAGGCATAGAAGGTAGGAAATGGTAATGATGAAGAAAATACTGCTTAAGTATCTTGGGGTAAAAGATACTCTAGACAGTGATGAACTGATAAATAATTTCATTATTTATAGTAGAATCTTACCAAAGAATCATTTATTATTATTATCTTAAACTGGGACATTTTTCCAATAAATTACTTAGCTAAGCTTTCACTAATTTAGCTGAAAAATAACCCATGATTTCTTTATTTCATATTTCACGCTGACAGAACTTGCAGACCACTGTTCCATTGCAACTGGTTTTGTTAATATGACAAAAGCAATGACAACTGCCAAAAACTTAAGTCCACTTACATTACTATAAGTCAACCTCTCTTTGATTCCAACATGAACTCATACGGTCCTTTAGTCTTTATGTTGTCATGAGGACCGAGGAGCAAGAAAACCATCATTCACTAAGAATTTGTAGAAGGTTGAGATTTTTGCTTGTTTTTCAATTCACCATTTCATGGGCTGAACTCTAGATTGAACGAAAGGAAGAAAGCCAGCTGAGCCCCATCACACAGTCATTATTCACTGTCCTATGCTCCTGATTGTGGATGTAATGGGATTAGCTGCTTCAAGTTCCTGTCACATTATTCTGAAATGAGTTTAATAATTTAATTATGTGTTACCCCAGTTGTTATAATTCTTTGCTTTGTATAGTAAAGAAAGAAGTGTCATTAAGCAAAAAAGAAAAAAAAAAAACAAATAGAAAATTCACTATTATCTCTTCCTTAGTTTGGCTAGACCTAAGATATCCCTGGATCTCATATGGTCTCTTTCATTTTACATATCTTTAGTTATTTTTGTAGACATCTAAGTTGCCTCATTATCTGCCTCTACAGATGAACTCAATAATTTTTAGCAAAAAGTCTTTAAGTTGCTCTTCATTCTAGTAACAAACTGTTTTGAGACTAATAGATTATATCTGAAGAAAGATGCTGTTTCATTCTAAATAAGTTCCTGTTCCTTCCATGAGTAAGTTGCATTAGTGGGTATATTTTTGTTTTTTAAAGACATACTTTATGTCTTTTTTTATAAAAAAGACAATGTACACATTAATTAGCACCATAATATGATTGCTTGGTATAGTTTTATTTTATATATTTATTCATCTCTCTTTACAACACATCCCAACCCATTTATATATATTAAATCAAAGAAAAAAGAGAAAAAAATCAGGTTACAGAATCCCAAATTTGAAAAAGAAATAGACTTTTTCTACATTGGTCAAAGCGACAAATGTACTCTGTGACTGAATGTTTCATGTGCTAATGTTGAATGCAATGAAAAAGCAAGCTGAGCTTTCACAATCACTGCCTTTTGTCAGGAATCTCCAAAATCATTTCAATAAAGGCTGAATTAGTTTGCACTCCCATCAGCAGTGAATAGGGTTTCTTCTGTCCTTACTTCCATTCCAACTGGATGAGGTGGTATCTCTTAGTAGTTTTAGTATGCATTTTTCTTGTGTCTAGTGATCTTAAAGGTTTTAAAAATGGTGATTGACCATTTGTGTTTCTTCTTTCAAACTGACCACTTCATTACCTACATATTAATTTGCAGTTTTATTTTATCAATATTCGTTTATTATAATTCTTTGTAAATTTTGGATATCTGACCCATGTATGAAATACAGCTCATAAAAGTTTTCTCTAATTTGATCAGAATCTGCTGACAATATCTTTGGCTCTGCAGAAACATTTCAATTTCACATAGTCCCATCTATTGATTCTTGGGACTGGTTTCTGGGCTATCAGGGTTTGGCTCAGAAAGTTCCTGCTTCATTGTCTTCCAGAGCATTGCCTGTGTCTTCCTCAAGTGGCATAAGCATTTCATGTTATAAATTTTTGATCGTCTTGAAATTGATTTTTTGTACAAAGTGAAAGAAAAGATGGAATCTAATTTTATTTCTCTGCATAGATATCTAAATATACCAGCACCATTTTAGAACAGGCTTTTTCCACCGCTTACCTCTGTCATCATTGTTAAAGTTTAGATGTCCATGGATGGTTCCATTTATTTCCAGGTACTCTATTACTCCTCACAGGTAACTGTGTGTGCTTGTACCTTTCAAAGCTGTCTTCCTCACTATACCTCTGTAATTTAAAGAGATCAGATGCTAGGATGCCTCTAGCTATGATTTTCTTCTCAGGATTGATTTGGCTATTTGCAGTGTTTGTGATTTCTTATAAAGTTTTGAATATTTTCTAGATATGTTAAATTTGATATCAGAGTTTTGATGGATATTGCATTGAATCTGTATTGGGCTTAAATAATCTTAAGTCATTTATTTGCTTCCCTGTCCATCTTTATACTTAAAAAATGTCTTGAGTGGTATATTACAAGATGAGAAGCTGGTATTATTCTGGTTGTTTCATTGAAGTCACCATTCACTTTTGTGGTGAGCATAGATTACCATGCATTAACAACCTTCCAAGGTGTTGTGATGGTGGTAGGTTTCACATAGGTAATAACACTAAATAGGCCAAAAAAAAAATCATAGCTATTTCACTGAGGCTAATAAACAGTCAATGTGAAGCACCACCATTTAGGGAGCACTAAGGAAGAAGAGATGTTGCTATTGAAAGTAATTTGCAGTTCTTGTATAAGCATTCACTTTGGAGAGTATTTGCTGTAAGAGATCCCATAAACATTATACCATTATGATCTTCTTTACTTAAAAAGTGCATGCAAAATATAGCTGTTAAAATGCCATTAAAACTTTTTCATAGTCAACCTCTAGCTTAAAACTTTTCAACTTACAGTGGGAATATATAGGTATGCATGTTTGCATGTACAAATGTTTTCTGCACATTATCCTCTAACATGAAGACATATCACAATATAATGGATAAATAAACATATACAAAGTATATGAAACTTGTTTATTTACTCCACTACATTATTTCCATATATGGCTTCTCTTACATGTATTTTTCAGAAATCAGTCCGTATCAATTTAGTAGAGATTTTACATATGAAGTATTTTGTACTGACAACCTATACTAGAGTAGGATAATAAGATCAGATTTTGATACCTCACTTCAAAAATATTTGGCTACTGTAATAAATATGATTAGCCAATTTCATTATGACTCTGAAAATTCAGTTTATATTCTGAGTTATATTTATATTCTGTGGCATAATGTTTCCCAGATTCTCATTCTGATCCTTCTGACCTGTGACTGTGTTGCAGTGTGCAGTGAGGAAGTATTGACACTGCATATAGGAGACTGATAGTGTGCATAATGCAATCACAAATATTCTCTTATGAAACAGAAAGAGATTAACTTCATACATTCAGAAAGAATAGTGTTTATTCAACATCTGATCTCTTCTCTTCATAAGAACAAGTTTGTTGCTTGGTTGGTTGGTTGGTTTCATAATTTCTCAGTTAAGAGAGTGGCTTAGTGTAATAAGTTCTAGAAAGTAGAACTTGTTTCTTCCAGGAGTAGTTTATATTTTTAAAAAATCCTACCTGTTCACAGGTTGGCAAGCTTCAGTATTACAATTGAAAGGGAGGGATACATATAAGTCTTCCTGGGAATACCCTTGATTGGATAGATCACAGATTGCTTAATCTGTCAGGCTACCTGTCCAGAGAATCAAAGATCTTATTACCAAGACTCATTCAACAAGAATCCTTGCTACTAATCCGTTACCTAGCTATTTTCTGACAGTGGTAATTAATAATATGGATGTATCTGTTGGCTTGCCAAATTATCACAGTATGTATTTCCTATTTCAAAGACATCTTTTGAATGATTAAACATGAAACAACCTATTACAAAGTGTGTCATCCAACACCATACAATAGAAGATTTGTGGAAAGAAGATTCTCACTATTCTTAAAAATTAATTTTGCTTGTAAACTCTGTTGAGGAGGATAGACATGGGATGAAAGGTGAAGAAATGCTGCACTATTTTTGAAATCTTTCATTTCATGTCTTGTCAAAGGTGCCAGGAATGTACTAAGCAGTAGGAATATTTAATTCAACACGAGAAAGCAATCTCACTGGAAATGAACATCTACCCCTTCCCTTATTTGCAGTCTGTCTCATCACAATGACATGTGCCTTCAGACTCAAAAATAATGAGAGAGAGTAGCCATCCACTAAAATGCTCACTGACCGACTGCAGCAACGAATATCCACGTAAACCCCCAAGTGAGGCCAAGGTTGTGGGTTGCAGAAGTGAGTCCCATAAATAAATTTGTAGCTGTCTGTGCCTCCTAGCAACTGTTTCCATAGTTATGCAAAACACAGCACTGTCTCTCCACATTCGTTTCCCCTCTCATTAAGCATAATTTTACTCAACAGAGAAGACTAATAACGCAGAACCTTTTCATGAACTCTGGATTTCTGTGAATGCCTTTGGCATTTTCTCAGTATAGCCAGCTTCGATAACAATTGCACATTCATAGTGAGCAATCTGAGTGGATAAAAAAGGTAATTATTTCTTTTTTTATTATCATTATAGTGGGTCACTTAAGGGAAATATAGAACTGTATATTAAACAGATTTACTATGGAATACAGAGGAAGGACACATTGCCCTGCCATATCTGAAAATTCACTGGGTACATAGTAATCCATTATAGTAGGAGTAAATAGAGCTGTCTAGAAAGAAATAGTTCCATTTGTGGACTTTTAAAAGAAAAAAATATGGTAAAATATTTTTGGTAAAATACCATATTTTATATAGTAAAATAATCTGTTTAATTGTATAAAAACTCAGTATAAATGTAACCTATGATTACTATATCATAAATAACTCAGCTTCTATCAACAACCATATATATATATATATCATATATATGACCCATATTAATATATATGATATATATACACACATATATATCATATATATTCTACCCTTTCTTATTATCATATATATATATCATATATATATATATATTCTACCCTTTCTTATTAACAAGGGTGTGTCCCCAAACTCCTAGTGCATGCTTAAAATCATGAGTAGAATTGAGTCCAATGCATAATATATATGATTTATCAGTATACATATTCTAAGGTCTGCATATATGTTATGCATTATATATTATGTACAATATAATGTATTAGAATATACTCTAATAAATTTTGCATAGTAAAACAATTAATAATTATTTTACCAATAATTAATAATAAAACAAGAAAAATATAACAATATTCCTTAATTAAAAATCAGTGTTCTACTCCTATCCTTTAGGACCATGAGTCAAGACTGTAATGGTTACGTGAGCATAAGCACTTGGGTCCTTATACTACAACAATCAATCAGTTGCTGAGGTAGCTACTAAAATATTAATGGGTGGATAGCATCACTATGTGACTACATGGATAAAGATAAAAGCTATGCCATACATCATCATGTTGTATGGAGCTTAATGGCTGGAAAGTCCAACCTACTATTAAAAAGGTATACAACATATAAAATATATGTATATTTCTGAAAGTTTTCGCTTACTTTTTCAGTTGACTTGAAACAACTAAAACTACTGATTCTATAAGCATAGATGGAAGGCAGGCTCATGTGTGTCTGGATATTCTGCAGTTATTCTTGAGGTTGAATTAGGACCAGTGTCTTTAACTGATATGTCAAAGCTCTCTGTCAGCTCTCCAAAACTGTCACTCACACTCTGTGATCATGCAGGAAACATCAGTCGATGATCAACATTTTTCTATTGCATAATTTCATGTTTCTTTTCTGACTTCTTCACTCTGTGCTGAACATACTGTGTTCTGGCCCTCATGCATTCTGTCACTGACAGTCCAAAACAGTCTTGAGACAGAAAGCACTTAATGCTTAGAATTAACCACCATGGCAAGAATTTACATGTACAATGACAGTTTTCTTCACTCTCTCATGAACTCTCCTCTTGGCACTGTTTTGTCAAAACTGACCTGCTCCATGTTCCATCTTTAATCTTCCTACATATGATGTGATATCTACTTAATTCAAGATCATATTTGAGATTTGTTCCTGGATTACAATAGTTTAATATTCCACCTCTTTCAGGGTGATACCTATGTAAATCTCTCCAAGGCTCTGGAAAAAGCATGATGGTAGACATAACAGTGATAACAATAATAGCTAAAATTATTGTGCCCTAGTTATCCGTGTAATAAGTTCACATCTGTTCTGACTTCGTGAGACATTCACTTCTGTTCATTTCAATAGTCTTTAAGGAATGGCAATGGGGCTTTGACTCATCTAAAATTACCTACTCTGGTGGTAGAGAACTCAGAATGAAAGCCTGAAACTTAAAATTCCAGATCACTCAGATTGAACTTCAGTGTCATGGTTTTGGCCTCTTTAAATCCCCAAGTCTAGTTTTAATTAATATGTAGAATTCCTTGACAATTTAATGTTAGAGATTCTGAGAGAAACTGGTAGTCATCAGAATCATGGTATGGATTCCATTCAGTACTTTCCAGCAGGCTTGATGGATACTCAATTTCCAGACAACTTTACCTTTCAAGAAACTATTGAAGCTGAGGGATATGTTAGTGTTTATTCAGTCCTTATATGTAGTATGTATATGTAATAGAATCATTTTGCCTCCATATTTCACAGTTACAGGTTCTCAACAGTTAACATGTAAAAGGGGAAGAAAAATCAGACACATAAGAAAAGAGTGATGAATGAGCTATATCATTTGACTGTGATCAATTGACATGAAAATAGTTGTTGTTACTGTCAAAATGACTGTCCAAACCATATTGCATGGTACATATTATCTAATATTAAAGATCAATACTTCTACTTGACTGTGGGTAGATTCGGCTCTCTGAACCTTTTTCCATCTTTGTGATTTGTTTTAAAAAAGATTTCGCCTTTGCATTTAGTGACATTCTTTTTGGGAAACAGTTTTGTAACTCAGTTTCGCAGCTCTTCCCCCCTGCTGGAAGTGTAGCTTTTAGGGCATATGTGAAATATTGGTCTTGATTCTCATTATCACCTGCTAATTACCTACTGTGAAGAATGTGCTACCTGATAATGACACATTGTAAAACATTGATCTATAATTTCCCGGAAAAACACACAGGGATCAGTGTGAATGTTTTGTTTCAGTGATGAGGTTTTTGCAAACTAGGGATGATTTATGGCCAGTTTAAGACTATGAGTAACTCCCTATGCCAAAAAATAACATTTACAATTCTCATCCATTTCTTTCTCTTTTGTATGACCATGCTGGATCATAAGTAATGTTTATTTGGAATCACTAACAACGCAATTAATCAAAGAAACACATTCAAAGAGGATGTTATGCCTATATCTTTTACTCCTCAAAGTTCATGAGATTCTTTCTACTGAAAATATTTACACCTCAACTAACATGTAGTACAGTTCCATGTGCTTATACAGAAAAGTATTTGCAAAAGCCTGCATATCTTTTAAATACTCAACCCAAAGAGATCATAGCAATTTCAGAAAATTATATCCTACTTTTAAAATAAAAGAGTATATAATCTATTTTAATTAAAATGTAAAGGATTGCAGACTATTTGAGTTACATACTTAAACCATAAAAATTAGATTGTAGCATTAAAAATATTTAGTGAAAGATTTATAATAATTTATTAGGAAATATTACGATAAATTGCATAGGCAGTTGTATGTTTTATATAAGTTTACTAATTATCAGTCATGATTAATCCACTTACTAAAAGCAGAGCTGTATCAATAACAAAATAAACTAAACAAGGACTTTGCCAAAATTCCTCATTTATTGACGAAATCAATTAAATGATTGAAATCTTGGAATAAACATCAATCTCCCAACCAGAATAAATGCCAAAACTATCTGAATGAGCATACAAACACCCAAGAAATTTCCTAAGTGCCACATGAAAACTTGGCGCTGTTGCACCACTCCTGCCATCTGGTGGACAGGCATGTTTATTGCAGGGTTAGACAGAACCTGTTTATCCATCTGGGTTCTTTCACAGGAATGACCGGGACTGTCAATAAATTTAGAGGGAATTACTGATGTGTTCTAAATATGTGCATTTAATAAACATTCCTTAATGTTTTATGACTTGTGTGGTATTCCCTATGTTTAGGTGTATCCAAATCTAAATGACTGATTCTCAGGTTTTGTATTTTAATATGTATTTTGGCATGACTTGTCCATGAGCAATATGACTTCTCACTCACACTTTCTGTTTCATCTTACTTGGGTTGGTCCATAAGAATATGTGGTCCAAGTTCATAATTTGTAGTAATGCTGTAGACTGTGTCATGCACAGGTGACATGTCCTACTCCCGAATACTAGAGAAAATAGGAGAGGCAGGGTTTTGAGTTTTGAAATTATTTTCAGATTTACTTTTAGTTAAAATGCTATAGAGGCTTCGAAATTTAAAATTTAAAAAATTACTACAATAATTCTTTAACTAAATTGAAGTTTATTTTACAAACACAATTATGAACAAAATGGAAATTCTTATATAGTCAAAGATTACAGATAACCAGTTCTGCAGCAGTCTTCTTTGTTCCTGGTATTTTTACGTATGAAGCAACACCATTAGCATTTTGTGTTTTATATTTTCAATATATATTTATATATTTCAAATTTATATATTTCTTGAGAAAGTGATGTTGTTCCTGAAGAACCACTGAAGACTTTGGCATTACAGAGAAAACCAGTGTAATAACAGCCAACTCGCTTAGGTTGTATCAAAAACTTGTTTTTTAAATAAAGTATACTCATTATTATGTTAGTTTACTTTTCTGTACATAAACTGACTTGGAATTATTAGTGTGAAATCACCCTTACATATTTGTTTGCACTAGAAATGTGAGTTATACATTATACATTAATTTTGAGTACGGACCTTGTTGCCTTTAAGCTGCTTGTCTTTAGGTAATATTTTATTTCTTTGAACAACACTTTTATTTATATATAAATATAATATTTTCTGAAATGATACATGATCAGAAGAACTTTCAATAGTAGACATTGCATTAAAAATGTTCATAAGAATAAGACAGAATGGATCTTAAAAATCAACTTTCTCTAAAAATCTACTAGGCAGAACAAGTAGGATTAGAGTTCTCTAGATCTTCAGCCACCATCAATCACCTTTTTTTCATATCCCAGGATGGTTTGAGTTCACTAAAATAAACACATAGGATTCAGGGATGCATACCCACCTCCTCCCCAAGGACTCTGCTTCAGCTGCCATTGCCTTCAGGTATTACTGCAGCTAAGAAGTGTTCCCTCTTTCATCTTTACTTCTTTTGCTAGGGAATGTAATATTCTGAAAACTAGAAAGTTTCAACAGGAACAACAAACAGCTATTTAATTGCAATGCACAGAAACTGTGAGAAGCTATGAGAGCTTCAGAAGTCCTCATTTACTCAGATAAGGGTGTTGGACCACATCCCCATTGCACCACTCTCTTCTCCCAGCCCTGTTTTCTTCACTTCCTTTCGGAGGCATTGATCTCAAGGGTACTTGTACACGTTTTGACCACTATGCTTTATGAGATTGTTGGTTTTCCATACAACCCTTTCTCCAACTTTGGGAGAGTAGAGAAGAGATAACATTAGCAGGACCATAAATAGCTTCAGAAATTCTTTTTCTATTAATTAATTAATTTATTTATTTATTTTGGCGGAATGGTGGGTAATCTACCAAAATCCAGATCTTATGCTATAGTATTTTTAATTTATTTTAACTCAAAGATGTATAAAACAAATTAGGATATTAACCATTTTGCCAATCAGAGCATGAGACCCATAGTCATTATGCTTTACCATAATGGCAAAATCCCATTAGATGAATTTAAATTAAGCCAGGGGAAAGAGGGGAGACTTGACAAAGAATGAGTCACAACTTAAATGACATAGATGTTTTCCATGAGCCTTCCTGTCTGTCTATAGATGTGCATTTGCTGTAACTACATCCTTAAAACTGGCATAGATAATTATAGCAAGAAACCTGCTTACATGAAGCTTGTAGCGGAAGCACACATATATACATACACACACATACACACACTCACCTACACAACACAACACACATACACACACACATACACACACTCAAGTAAAATTCTTTTGTAGAGGAATTGACAGATGCCATGAGGAATACAACATAAAGTATACACTCCATATTCAGTGGCCACTTGAGTGCTCACATTGTCTGGTTCCTCATTTATACTTATTTTGTAATTCAATACAGCATCTATCAGTTGCTTGTTCAGAACATGATCTTTGCCAACGAAGGAAGAGAGCAAACATTGCCTGGGATGAAGTGTTTGCCCTTCCTTGATGCAGGTGAATTTTTGCTGCTTACCATAATGATCAATTAACTGCTTCACTAGAGAAAAGAATCACCGATCATCCTTTATGTTTCATGGCCCTTTAATTGCTGAATGTCTCTTTGACTGGACGGCAAGCTACACTAATGAAATACAGCTTTGTCATTTTTGCTCGCAGAACAGAAACTTGATCAGTTATGTGCTAGGGAGTTTGTTCAATACCTGTAACAAAAAAACAATAAACAAATAATGAAAACAGTCAGCCAGACTAAAGCACAGCCCTGTAACCACACTTCGTTAGAGGCGGATAGAGGAGGATCTCTGAAAGTTCAAGAATCAGTATGTTAATATTTCAAGTTTTCAGACATAAAGGGCTACATGATGAATGGAGGTCTTAAAGAATTAAATCAAATCAAAACAAGAACAATTTCATAAACATGATAGTTAGACCTCAATTGCATATGATATATAGGCAAATTTACTGCAATGCAATCAGCATAAGAAGAATAAAAATTTCTTCAGGTTTACTGTAAATTATTGCTAGGTTGGTTTTAATATTCTTCTTTAATATTGACTTGTTTTTCTTTGTTTAATGATTTGTATAATTCCGGTTTTATATGAACATTATAGGTATAAGCTTTTCTTTGTTCATTATTATTTGATATTTTTATCCAAACCACTGATTCTTATTTTTTTATACAGGCTATTTCTATGTAACTGTGGCTGGATTGCAACTGAACTCACTGAGATTCACTTGCTCTACTTCTGCAGCATTTGGATTTAAAACATATGCCACTACACCATACCCTAACAACAGACTCTTAATTGAATTATATAACTATAATTGCAATTCAATATTTCACTAGTAATGGAAAGTTCCTGCTTACCATCTCTGAAGTTCATTACTTATTTACTCCATCTGGGCAGGTGTCTGAATAACAGTGATTCATGAAACTAAAGGTGTGCAAACTTACCCTTCAGATTTTAACTGTTGTTAATATTGAGAGAAAATATAAATAAGTCACCTTTCTCTTTTCAGTCGGATATAAAAAAATATGCTGTCTTCACGCTGCAAAAATCAAATAAACAAATTCTGAAATATTGGTTTTATGTTCATGTAAAGCATAAAATACAGGAGTTGTCAATTACAGACACAGGATATTAACCATTCTTTAATGAACTGTGTTTTAATTTATCCCACCTCCATTCCGTTGTACACTGAGCAGATCTCCCAAAGATCGTGTCTTAGAGATGTTAGATGTATGTTGAAGTTAAATATTTAAGTTTAATATCATAGATTTAAGATTTAAACTATATATAAGATTCAAGTTCTATATCATAGTGCTTTTCACCTAAGATCAAAGCATATTGTATTCTTCACTGTGTATACCTATCAAGAGACAAATACAAGTATCACTCCAGATTTAAGTACTTCAGTATAGTCCCCACATGTTTTCTTTTCTGAAGTCATCTTAGAAGTTAACTGTTTTTTTTTTTTTCTTTTCATTTCCCTTGCTTTTGTGTGTGGTACCGAGGGAACTAACTTCAGTGCCTCTTACTGCTAGACATACAGAGCTGCACCCCTATCCTGATATTTCCTTCTCAAACGTGTCAGCCGCCAAACAAACAAGGAGATTTACAAAATACACATGGTTTCTGGCATACGATCCTGGAACGTGTCTTGAGAGTCTGTTTTTCATTTTTATTTTTTTCTTTTGACTGATACTTAGATAGTTGCGATATCTTATAAAGTTGTGTAATAGAGAAACAAGGTTCCTTCAGAGGAGGAAATAAATTACTATACTGGTTAACTTAATGAGTACGATTAGCAACTGAGTAACAAAACTGCACATAAAACTGAAGTCTCTAATTTTTTTTTTTTACTCAGAGCAGCGATGTAGCTCAGCACACAAAAGTGCTTACCGAACAAGCATGAAGACTTCGGTCTGATCTCAGGAAAAGAGACTTTAAAAAGACAGATGCAGTGGTTTGATCTGTAACTTCAGCATTCAGTAGATAATGGGAGTGAATTGGAGAATTACTGAGAAATCCCCAGGACTGTAAGCCTGGAGTACGGCAATAATAAGTAAAGTTATATTTTTCCATTATTTTATTAATATGGTAGGCATTCTATTCCATTTTGTCCTGCAAAAAAAAATTAATATTGAGATATTTCAGGAAAAACTACATTCCAAGTAAGACAAAATAAATAATTTTGAGATAGATTATCAATCCCTTAGAAGAATTATAATACACTATATTGAATTCATCTTTTTCTAAGGCACAATTTAATCCTGTTCGCTGTTCTCTTAGTGAACAGCAAACACATTGGGAATTTATGAGAGCATCTCTTCATTTCATATGAGTAAACTTCTAAAATTATGTGATATTTGAGTGTTTGCAATCATATAAAATTTGTCTTTAATTTCATGACTATTGTACAGAGAAATGCTGAAATTACAAAAATAAAATTTCATACACACACGCACACACACACACACACACACACCCCTCAGTGTGCACACATTTTGCTTTTTACCCTAAGTTGTATTCGTCAATGTCCAAATTAATGCCTGTATTGAGAGGAAATACTGGAAATTCTGCATTCTTCCAGATATATAAAGCTGTTTATCATGTTTAGAACACACACTTTAAGACTCATTTGATAAGTTTCTTGTAGCTTTAGAGGATTGATAGTTTACCATAGTGTCTGTATTACTTATCTATTGAGAAGTGATCATTCAGAAACCTGTTATTCTCTCCACTGACCTGAGAAAACTGTTTACAGCACTGAATTCAGGAATGAGGACTTAACAGAAGGTCAGGGGCTCTTTTCTTTTGAGAATTCAGCTTAAGCCCTATCTTCCCGACATTGAATCAATTTTAGACCATGAGTGTCCTGAGATCTCCACTTACTGTTTGAATCATTTAAAAATTCACTCTGATACACCAAAAAATATCTGATATAAAGGACTTTCGTGGGGTAATGTGGGAGAAAAAGAATACCTCAATAATTGCACTGAATTATATGGTTACTTAAGTTTAGATACAGTCCTAATAATACTGTAGGTTTTAAAAATTCTTCATTTTTTATGTTCATTTATTTTTTTTTTATTTTGAGATTGTAATCTAATTGCAGTATTTCTCTATTCCTTTTCCTTCCTCAAAAGCCTCCAACATACTCTCATCCCCAGCGCTACAACAGAACAGCTTCTGAAAACTTTCTCCCCCACTGCCCACATATCCTGTGGATTCTCCCATTCCATCCCCTCCTAACCTGCCTCTTACCACTCAGAAGCTGTATTTCAGCCCCTCAGCTCCAGCAGGCACCTCCTGCTAACCCAGAAGCCATGCCTACGAAAAAAATAAAAAAGTAGGCTGAGCATAGACCTTCTTTATTCTCTGTTCCCCTAGCTCCAATTCCCAAGTCTCGTTCCCAGTTTTAAAGCCAAGCACCTGTGTGATAGCATTCCCTAACCCCCTGCTCCCATCTTCCATGGATCCCACAGATCCTCCCCTTCTAACCTTCCTCCTCCCCATCATTGCTTTGTCCCAGATCTCAACCCCAGCTGGCACCCTCTGCTATCCCAAGATCAACTCCTCCCAGAGTGACAAGTAGACTGAAAGCAGACCCACACCTCTCCTGCTGCTCCTGAAATACAGTCCTCAAAGTCAGAGTCCAGCTGAATAACAGGAAACCCGCTGTGATCACCATTCCTTTTGACCTCAGCCCAGAAAGTACACTAAGGCATAGACCTTAACCTTCCTTTCCCTAACTCATCACAGTATGTCAGTTTCCAACACCAGGAGGCATTCCCTATGAACACACCTGCTGTAAGAAAGGCGTAAGCCCGAAGGACAAATGCTCCATGTAGTTTCTTTAATATAGGAAGGTACTCTTTTCTTTCTTCCTTTCTCTTTTCTCCTTCCTTCCTTCCTTCCTTCCTTCCTTCCTTCCTTCCTTCCTTCCTTCCTTCCTTCCTTCCTTCCTTTCTCTCCTCTCTCTCTCTTTCTCTCTTTCTTTCTTTCTTTTTTTTTTTGTTTTAGAGAGGGTTGTCTCTTTTGTAACGCTGGCTGTCCTGGAACTCAGTCTGTAGACCAGCCTGGCCTCAAACTCACAGAGATCTGCCTGCCTCTCAAGCGCTAAGATAAAAAGTATGCACCACCACTGCCTGACCAGGAAGGTATTCTTCAGGGTACAAAATAGAACATAAACACCAACAGAGACACACAAAAGATTTTTCTTACATATACTTTTTAAAATTTATTTTTCTTCTTTTGTATAATACATACATCAATAGCCCTCCTACCTTCCCTTCATTCTTCCAAGCTCCCCATCCTTCCTCTCCTCCCACTATATATATATATATATATATATATATATATATATATATATATATATATATATATATATGCACTACATATATGCAGTCCACCCAGCATCACCTCTCGAAGAGGGCACAACAAATGGGGCAAGGCCAGGCACCAGTCCCCACTTTGAGGGTGGACCAGGCAACCCAGGGGAAGAAAATGGGTCCAAGGACAGGCAAAGCATCAGAGAACCCCCAAATACACTCTAGTCTGCAAACTCTAAACCATTTCACATTTGTAGAGTGTCACTACTGTGTACAGCCTTTCAATTGCAAGTTCATTTGACAAATTTCATTACAGTTTATGACTGACTGATAGATGAACAGTTTTTCAGTAATTTTGATAGAATGAGGACAGATTAAGGAGATAATCTGTAAGTTTCACTATGTACTTCTTCCCTCAAGTAAGACTAAGCTAATATTTGGATGGACATATGCTTCATTTGGATTGCATATGTTTGTGTGTGTTATTGGTCCACAAAAGCATGTCCACTGTCAAATATTTTTTGCTGTTTGAAGTAGGGGCTAGATGATTTCAGAACTTACTAAAGAGTTCTGAACAACACAGAATATTAAGGGAAAATTTAAAACCACACTGAATGTTAGCACTCATAATTAATATGACCATAACTAAGAACATTGGGAATTTTTAAATTATTTGATTTTTCTTAAAACACAAATAAATATCATTTTTAAACTTGGCATACATAAACAAAAATGTAATCTTATACAAACAGCATTACATTTTAAAATAGCGGAAATAAGCTCAGTGCTGATTTACATTTTGCATTAATAGAACAAGAAGAGCAAAGGATTCAAATGGGGAAATTTGGGCACACTGAACATAATGCTCTCATAGTTCAAAATGCCTTTCCCTTCACAGACTAAATGGGGCCCTGAGAGGATTTATCATGAGGAAAAATGTCAATCAAACATTTAATAATGAAGCTTAGAAGGAACTAATAAGAAGGAAATGTCAAGGTGAGATCTTATTTTTGCTTTCAAATAATTATTCTTAATAAATTTTTTGTCTTGATAGTTTAAATCTATTTATTATAAACATATTGAAATCATTATAGTTTGAAGTTTTCAAGTATTTCTTGAGTAACACTTCATTTACACAAAAATCCATGTGAAGAGGCAGCATAAATCATTTAGTACTAAACCATGACATCATTTGTCCTCACAAAAAGAAAACATCATGCCTGGATAAGCCACTGGTTATCATTAATAGAAGTCAGGGGATCAAAAGAATAAAGGCAAAAAGAAGTCAGGGGATTTCTGCTGTAGTCACACACTCTTTAATATATTGACAAAATTGAGCAATCCAACATTCCTTAGGTATTCATGTGCTAACATGAGGAAAGTTCTTTTCTTGTCACAGAGATCCACTCTGTACTCCCAACAGCAATGGGGAGGGCTCTGTGCGACCACAGAAGATGCTCCAGGAAGACTGTAAACCTTGGTCACAGTATCCCTCAGCAGTAAATACTACCAATCCCTGTTTCTTCCATATCGCATCCTATTTAAGGTCAAAGATACATCTTTATTTATGGGAACTCAGCAGAAGCTGGCTACTTTCAACATGTTATTCAACCTAATAATAATTGTTACTGTTATTAACTGCTGTACTGCCCAGCAGGCTAGGATCTTCTCCCAGTTCATCTCTGATGGCTGTCATGGCAGAGGCTCGAGGTTTTAATGTAATAACACATTTAGATTTTCCTAGAATAACCACTGAGTTAACAGATGTTGTTAGCTTTCAAATAAAAAAAATGTAAGATAAGACAAAAACAAGACCGGTTTCAATAACAATAACATGAATTTAAAAATAATAGGTAATGCAATAATGCTAATGCACTAAAATTTCTAGCTAAGACATATCTATCAAATAGCATAAAATCATATTCTACTCTGTGTGTGTGTGTGGTATATGTAATCTGATGGGTTGTGTATGTGTGTACATATGCACATAAGGTGTAGGTGGAGGCCCGTGATCATTTTAGTTGTCTTCCTAGAACATTTTCCATGTTTTTTGGGGACAAGCTCTCCTATTAAACCCGGAACTCATCAGCTTGGCTAAACTGTCTGGCCTGTAAGCTCTAGGAATCCTGCCATCCATCTTTGCCTCCCCAGGGCTGACAGGTACATGACACATTGACGTACTCTTTCCATGGGTGCTGGTGATATGAGGAGCTCAGTTCCTTGTACTTGCACCATTGGCACTTTACCAACCAACCCATCCCCATCTTGTTACTTGTTATTTGTAGCATGCAATAATAACATCGGAAGACTGAAGGTAAATTGTTGCAAAATTATACATCATGCAATTGGAAACATAAAGTTAGACACATTAAGATAAAAAATAATGCAGCATGTGTATGATGATGTCCGTGACTAATGACAGCTTGACATGGTTTTTCAGTTTCACATTGTTGTAGAATAAATTGACATTTTGTAGACATTGCATTTTGAATTCTCAGTTGCACACTTTTCTCAAACTCCCAGCTTGTGACTAAAATATTCTCTCGTGCTTCTGGTTGATGGCAGTAAGTTTCAGCTCCCAAGTTCCCAAAAGATAAGAGTAATATTCTGTGGCCTCCTGTGTTGGTAAGAGAATTTTTTTAGGTGAGAAGTTTAACACATTTTTGACTTCATGTTCATTTTAGTATGAGTTATGGGGCATGTAGTCCTGTTGTAAGTCAGGGTGCATTTGTATTTGAAAATTTGATACATGTTTGCAAATGGTTATGTCACTTAGAAAGCTTGACTATCTAATCCTTTGTGTACCTGAAAATGGAACTCTGATGAATGTAAAGTAAAAGTGATTGCAGTTGCAGGCAGAATCACAAGTTCATGATGGGTTAGAACATGCCCAAGAAGTTTTTTAATTGTCTTATTACAAAATTTATATCTTTTCATCATACTAGCCCATCTCTCATCTCCCTCCTTTTCACTCTGAAGCCTTTCCTCTCCACAAATCCCCCTACTCTTATGTATCTTGTCGTTTGTGACTCACTGAATTTAGTCAGAGTATCTTACCCCAGCATCTGTTGGTGATCATTTACTGGAACAAAGGGAACCCAACATTAACTCCTACACACCAGCATCTATTAATTGATTGTTGACAGCATCTCCAAGAATGTGATGCTTCACAGTCCCCTCCTCTATCAAGGATGACATATGGAGGCACCCAATCTTGTGCAGGGCCATTGATAACAACAGGTTCAGTGATTTCATTAGTCCAAGAGCTGTGTCACATTCCAAAGAGCGTTTTGCTGAACATCTCCCCCACCCTCTGGCTCTTACATTCTTTACACTCCCTTGTAAAATGACCCTTCAACAATGACAAAATCAATGAGGATATAAAACACATGAAGAAGATATTTATCAAATCTTATGTAATAGACATAAATAAAATGCTTCACCTAAGAATTTAAAATTATATTTTCTTTCAAGTATGTGTGGAATCTTATTAAAGAAAAATCACAGTATATTAAATACAGTGCCATTGCATTAAAGATTTTTCCCTTAGTATAAATAGTTTTAAAATTAATAATAACAAAGATGTTGTATCTTACAACATTTGGATTTCTTAAAACTACTTCTAGTTTGTGATGACAGTTATTAAACAAATTTAATACACATCATCATTAGATAATAATACCTAATTGTATATTCAAAATCCATTAAGATAGATAAATTTTACTTCACACAAATTATACTTCAATAAAACAGTTACGAATATAGGTAATGCTTCCTATTAAACTATGAGAAAAAGATCATTGAAATACAAAGTCACCCAAAGGCACAATCATTTCACAGCATATAAATAACCAATGAATATGTAAAGCATAGCTCAACCCCAGTACAAACAGAAAGAAGGCCTAGTATAACCAAAATAGAAAATCATTTTCTTCTGGAAACATAATATTTTAGAAATTTGGACTCTTTTGGAAAGAACATAGAAAGACAGATCAAATATTACTTTTAAGGATAAAAATGAATAAACCTTTCTTTGGGGGAATGGTGACATGTTAAAGTTTATAGGATGGGCCAGCGAGAGAGGCTCAGTGGGTAATGGCTCTTCCACCAAGCCAGATGACCTGAGTTTGATCGAAAGAATCCACATGGTTGAAAGAGACACTGACTTATGTAAGATGTTCTCTGACTACACATGCAACAGGGCAAATGTACCTATTCCAAAATTTACAAAAAAATGTATAAATTTTTTGAGCTTTTTGTTTTACTTCAGTGGCACTATGCTGATAGCCAAGCTCCAGTTCTGTGAGAGACCATTTCTCAAATGAATAAAGTGAAGGATAAAAGAGCAAGTTATCTGTGGCCAAAGAGACATCAAGGGGGTTAAGAACACTTGTTCTTACACGGAACACAGGTTCATTTCCCAGAACCCATAGATTGCTCTCTTCTAACCGTTTTGTGTACCAGACGTGTAGGGTATGTACACAAGCATGCAGGCAAAACATTCATACATAAAATGAATAAACCTGAAAATAAACTGAGATAAAAAAGAAAAGGACACCTAATGTCCTCTGTGATGAAATTATTCCCTTGACCCACCGTCTGATACCAGGCACTTAATCTTATCATTTGCTTATGTGGTATTTTTGTATGAAGGACTAACACCTTTGCTTTGTTGTCCTGTTCCAAGTACTTCCAATTACCTCCTGGCAAACTGTGCTGGTTAGTTTTTTGACACCTTGACACAAACTAGAGATGCTTGAGAAGAGGGAACATCAATTGAGGAATTGCCTTCATCGGCCTGTGGGCACAGTTTGTTGATACCAGCATACCGTGTTCAGTGCTATTCCAGGGCAGCTGGGCTTTAGCAGTATAAGAAAAGCAAGCTGAGCATATTATGAGCTTCAAACCAGTAAGTAGCATACCTTTGTGGTATCTGCTTTTTATTCTCCCAATTCTTGCCTTAATTTCTTCCCTGACTCCCCTTTATGAGGGACCATAATCTATTGCTGAAAAAAGCACTTCATCCTAGCTGGCTTTATCAGATCTATAGCAATAAATAAGAACAAGAATGGAGATTTTTTCTGTGTATAGTTTTGGTGATTTGTTATTTAGTATTGATGTTGGCATTTGGCTGAGCATAGTCAATTTTATGTACTTCAGTGCTTGATATTATCATTATAATAAGAGCTAGCATTTGTTGAAAAGACTAAATCATGAGTCATGAATGAACTCAACTATTTTACATGTGTTACATTTCCTCATTACTTTAGTACTATGTGAAATAATGCAAAAGTTAAGAGTTTTGAGGATGCCTTGGGATCAATTTGTTAGCAGGTTGAAGTAGAATTTTTGATCTACCTAATACAAACAGATTATGATCTTGTTTACTTTACCATTTATCTACTAATAAATACCTTAAAAGCTCCAATCTATTTGAAAATAAGACCCCAGACAGGGAAATGTATTTATACTTAAATGTTTCTTAAACTGTCATGTAAAAATTATCATTGAAAATAAGGCTCTTTGTTACAAATAGAATTTAAAAATTACAGTGAAGAAAAATAAGCAACCCAATTAAAAAAATGATATAGATCTGAAGGGAGAGTTCTGAATAGAAAAAATAAAAATGGCTAAAAAAATTTTAGAATGTGTTCAACATTCTTAACAATTAGATAAATGTAAATTAATACTGCGTTGAGATTTCATCTTAATCCGGTCAGAATGGCTAAGGACAAGCAAAGAACTGACAACGAACATTCACATCAATGTGGAGAAAGGAGAACCCTCCTCCTTCACTGTTGGTGGAGTTGCAAACTGTTGCAACTACTATAAAAAATCAATGTGACTAATCCTTAGAAAGCTAAAGATAAATCTACCATATGACCCAACTATACCACTTATCACGTGTCCGAAGGCTGCAACATCCTACTCCATAGATTACTGCTCAGCTGTGTCCATTGCTGCTCTATTTGCAATAGAAGGGAAATGGAAACAAAGTAGGTGTCCTACAGCTGTGAATGGATAATGAAAATGTAGAACATATATACTATGGAATTCAGATGTAAGAAAAGTAAAAAAAAAAAAAAATCATTAAATTTGTCAGTAAACTGATAGAACAGATCAAATGGCGTTGATAAAAGGCCATATTCATTTACAATCCTGAGTAACAGCAGATACCAGGAAAGTAGCAAGGGAGTATGTCATATGTAGACATGCTCCTGTAGAGGAGCAGTAGAGATTGGGAGAGTAGGGCATAATTGCTAGGAAAGGGAAAATGGGAAAATGAGTGAGGAGACTAAGTTGGGGAGACTGAGGGCAACATAGAGGAAAATGGAAGAAGGGATAAGTAACACTTAGGGTGTTTGAAAAGCCAGAAGGAGTCAGGAAGTCCTGCTTACTTCCGAAACAAAATACAGCAAGTCAGGAAACAGCAAAGGGGTAGAGAAACAAAGAGAAACAAAGCTCATGAGTCTGAACGTCTGACAATACTCGATTATATACACAACAACTACACCAGGTTTGCTCATATGGGCTTTCTGAAAATTAATTAATTCTGAGTCAAGCTTCTTTATTTTGCCAGAAAAGGATGAGGATGTCAACTATTGCTGAGATTAGATACTAAGTCAAAAAGATAATATTCTTAACTGTAAAGTGCCCAGAGAGCCAAGAGGTAGTGTTACTTAAGTAACTACTGTAACAGTGACAACACAGTGACTGTAAGAAAACTTGACAGCACAGTGTGGAGGCTCTAGCAGAAATTGCTGAAGTGCAAGGGGTAAATGGCTTCATGAGCACATTCTGCCCTGCGAGGCTGCGTTAGCTGTCCCTTGCCTTCTGAGGTTGCTGTCCAGATTTGTTGTGCTAGCTTTTCTATAGATTCTGCCCCTGATTCACAAGAAACTCTTCAATAAATCTACGTCTGCTTAATTTGTTTCTGATGTGAGAGCAGACATCCAGGACCTTCAGGAACATGTTTTGGTGCAATTGGAACTGGCAATAATGAATACCCAATTAGCATTGACTGTCAGATATTTTCTATTGTGAACTACACTAAAAGTCTTTGAGGTCTGAGAGGCAGCTTCCATAAACCAATATGAACAGTTTGTGAACTATTGCACTGAAATAGTAAGAGTTATTAAGATAATAAGACTGTAAAATCCTCAACCAGCTTGAGAGAGTAATTGAGATCTAAGCCCTTCAAGGCTACCTTTAAAATGGAACTAAGAAATATCTTCTAAAATTACATATGAGTGTAAACAAAGGAAGGAATTTTATTTGCTTTTATATTACATAACCACTTGTAACAAATGTTAGAGTCTTTTACTATGTTACGTTTTATAAAAGTGAATTGTATCCTCCTTTGTTTACACCCCTATGTGTAAAAGGAGTTGGAACCTGATAATTGACAAAGGTTGTGCGGTAGTTTAGAGAACCCTAGGTACCCACACACTTTAGTTCCTCTGTCTGCTGACTTGAATTTCCTGTAACCACTGGGTGGAGTCATCTTGTAAAATAAAGCCATTTTGCCTACTGTTTCTCACTCTCCAGTACCCTTTTTCTCTAGATGGTAAGTACACATTCAAGTACTCGGAAAGAAAAATGCAAAAACAACCAAACAACAACAGCAAAAAATTTCCACACAACTAGATAGGAAGCATTGTCATTCTGAAATCATTTTCATAAGTTGGAAAAGTTCAATAAGACATATTTCAGATAGATTAGTCTAGTGGTAATTCAATAAAACTTTATTTTCTACAGAAATACCCAAATCAACCCAATACTTACTACACTTAGAATAAAAAGAAAACTCCAGCAGTACAGAAATAAAGGTCAGCATTGTTAAGGCTCATGGCAGCACCAGCACCAACAATAGGAGCATGGCTATTCTGAAAGTGGTATTGCTTAGGGAATCTTTTGTCTTTGCATTCCTGAACTAAGCTTTTGAGAATTTCATCCTAAGTCCATATTCTCTCTCATATTTTTTTTAATTTGTGTGTGTATGAGAGAGAGAGGGAGACAGAGAAAGAGAGAGACACAAAGAGAGACCATGCTACCTCCATGTGTAGGCCCACAGAGATCCTTGAGTTGGGATTCCAGGCAGTTGTTAACCACATGGCTTTGGTGCTAGAAACCAAATTCAGATCTTCTGGAACAGGCAGAAATTGGTCTTAACTGCTCAGCCATTTCTCCACTCCCTAATATCTGCTATGTTCCTTTTGGTCATAAGGTACTAGTACTTATTTATGACTAGTTACTAGTTATTTATTTATATACTAGTTACTAGCATAATAGGTTTACAGGGGCAGAAAAGTGTTGGGCTCATTTTTGATTCTTAGAATGTTATATAACATATACACATTATTATGAGTAATGATACAATTTGTAATAGAAAAATAAATATTCATTTAAAACTGCTTTTGTGTATTTGAAATGTAGTAAACACACACTATAGACTAGATCTTGTATTGAAGAAGAGTATTCACTGAGATGTTTGAATTGGGGTCTTTTGCCAGGATAGCAGTATGCAATGTGGCACTATCATGAAGCTGGGTAGCAGCAGTGAACTGCATCTAAAAGCAAGCAATGCATTCAGAGGATAAAGAAACAATATCCCATGATGCACTGTTTAAGTAGATGTGAAGGGTGAAGTTTATTTTCAACTTTGTCAAGTTTAGAATCACTGTGGAAACACCTCTTAGTATAAACTGAGGAGGAAAGAGCCACCCTGACCTTGGGTGCCCCAATACCATGGACCCGGGAGTAGATAAAAATGAGAAAGAAAAAGAAACCCAATGTTTCAAGTGTGAAACTAGAATGGTGATTGTACAGGGCTAGGAGGGTTGGGGAACTGGGGGATGTTGGTCAAACAGACAGGATTTCAGCTGTTCAGGATGAGTGGTTTCTGGAGATCTAATAAAGCAATGTGATGTTAGTTAACAATGATTTGTTATATAATTCTAATTTTCTAAGGGAACTGATCTTAATTATCTAAGTATTTTTAGTTCAATAAAGTTATTTCTATACCATGTGACGATATGTTAATTAGCCTACTATGCTGAACATTTCACAGCATCCATATGCAAACACCTAAACTGTACAGCCTAACTTTTGTAATCTTTACCTCAATAAAGCTAGACAAAAGAGCTTGTGAAATTGAAAAGTAGTCACTGTCCCATGGCAATAGGTTCTCACCTGATTTAAGTTCTATAAAAGGTAATATGTGTTTTATTATGTGTAAGTTCTAGTTTTCTCTACTCCTGCCTTCTTAAGAAATATACAACAGTTTGGTGTTTCTTTATAATTCAAAATATAAATTTAAACTAAATGTAGTGAATGCCCAGATAATTTGTTTTCTTACCTTCTACATTAAGATCTATATATAATTACATATGTTGCATTAAATGTCAAATGACTATACTGCATATTTGTTTATAGAAAATATGTGTGTATATATATTTACACTATCCCTCTGAACAGACCTAACAAATAGTGCTAAAGTATTTTGAAGTGTAATAGAAATCCACTTTCATTTTATTTATAGTATCTTGACAATTTGTTAGTTCTAATTCCTGCTAGCATTTTTTTTTTCTTTCAAGGATTGAGGTGTTGTGTTAGCAGAACTGCAGGTGGCTGAATCTGAGGATTCTTTTTTCTTTCCATTTCGTTGGTAATTATAAGCAGGAGGTAGTCACAGATCAGCTACTCATGGTGGGTGTGTGCTTGGTTTAGGGAGGAGGTGTCCTATTATCTGTAGCATAAGAAAATGACACCTAGTACAAATCTAAAAGTTTTTCAATTAAGCCAAGTAATTAGATTTTGGAATGTATCCAGTGAACTTCCTCTAAGCACTCTAAATGAGGATGCTCAATGGCATTTCTTTAAAGGTTGTGTATAAATTATACGTGAAAATAAAATGGGTTGCTGATGCCCGGTGAATACCATTGTTACCAATGGGTTCCATGACTCCAGAAAGAGCATTATGGTTTCCAAATCTGTCAGATAGGGTCTTCTACTGAAATTTACAACAGAATTATAGTTTTGAAACCAAAAAGATTGGCTAGCCACATGTTTTCATACTATTACTGTGTTTCTCAAAATGGAGTAGCCTTTACCCACAATAGTATTGAGTCTCACTGCATAGCAGAAAGCAAGTTCTTACTAAATTATGCAATTTTCTTTTTAGATAGTGTGTTTGCAACTATAAAAATAAAATCATTTTTTCTTGACATTAAATTTGGTGGCATAAAATACCAAAATATATATAAAAGAAATAGGACTTTTATGTGGAAATTAAAATCAGAGAGGGATAGATTGCATTCATTATGGCTCTAAGAAGTAATGAATATAGACTATATTTGTCATGAATAAAAATAAGAGATACCTTTTAAATGATTCTACTTTTGAAGTTAATTCAACATTGAGAATATGTCACATTCACTTTGTCCTATATTTTATCCATTTCTGTAGCTCCTTTGTTTTGTGGAGGGGATTCTGGCAACTGAACCTGGGTCCTCTGCAAGAGCAACTGGAGCTCATTTTATATTGTTAATTATTATTCTTCTCTCATACAATGTGTGCTAAGCAGTTTCCCCTTCCTCCATTCCGCCTAGTCCTACATCCTTACTTCTCTCCCCCAGTTCCACTCCCCATCTGCTTCTCGTCGGAAAGGAGTAGGCCTCCTAGGGATATCAGTCAAAACGTTAATTATTATTTTCTTTAGAAGGGAGTAGCATAGGGCCAAAGGACTGTGTATATATTTAGTCTGCCTTCCTATCCCAAATATCTAATATTTTGCAGCTCTCTGTTATCAAAGTGAATCAATATTTGCAGTGATGAAAATTATTTGCTCAATAAAAATGTTATCTATTTTATAATGGAGAGTGCTTGTCATGATAGAATGTAAGTATTACCTGTGAATATAAGACAAAATATGAAGCTATCAAAATGAAAAGACCTTCTAATCCAGAAAGATGGATTTCTAGACACCCTCTGTTATGGATAATGGGTCAGAGTCTTGGGATATTTTCTAACTCTCTCACAAATGCATAATTGTCCCAAGGATGCCCTGTTATTTTCCTGTGTCTATTAAAAATAAAAAAATGTATCAGAGCTGGCAATAGATGGAGTATCAACATTAAATGGCACTCACTCTGACAGAGCTGCAGCAGCACTGCATAGAGTGAGAACATGAGGAATGCCATGTGTCATTTCTACCTTGCTGGGGAACACATTCTTACACTTTTAAGTGACAAAATGAAAAAGAGTCAAGAAGAATGGGAAAGAAATGCAAATGTAAAATACTCAAGATGGCCCTGTAAATGTTACTTAGCAAAATGTTTCCTCTTTCTAAAAAAAAGACAGTAAACACTGTCAGATTTGTAAAATACAAAGTAAGTATCACAATGTCACCATGAGAAGAAGCATCTAAGCTAAAAAGGGGGGTGAGGACGATAGCCATGGCTTCCAGGCCACTTTGTCTACTCATTAAATATAGCCCCCAGCGTTCTCCAAAGAAATCCCTGAAATGGACTCACATAGCTCTATAGGGAGAGGAGTATCTTAATGTCTTTGCACTGAAGCTGGATGCTGTGGTCTCCAAAGTTCTTTGACTTGTCATTGCTAGGAAGTAAAGGTGTTTCCATTGTTCTCAGGGGATGTCCACTCCCACAAAGTTACTACAGCTCTCTGGCCTTTGCCAAGAAGATTAATGGCACATGTTTTTTCCTGCTTATTTGTTGATTTTTTTTGTTTCTGTTTTTGTTTTGCTCACCATTTAAACCAGTCTTCCACAGTACTACAATTTGTTGTAGCAACAAGGAACTGACAAACAAAGGAATTATTATCAGCAGCTCAGTAGGTTCTGCTACTTAGCATCGATTTTTACATAAAGAACACACACACACACACACACACACACACACACACATATATATATATAAATATGTGTGTGTGTATATATATATATATATACACACACACATATAAATTACAGTTAAGATATGTGAGTTTTCCTACTAGATATAGGACACACGACTTAGGTAATTCCAGGCATTAATGTAATATGATGATTCTAAAATTATGGTGGTTTGATAATATTTGAAACTTGAATTCCAGGTGAGAGATTACAGTTGGTGCCAAGTGAAGAGCTGACTAATGTAAGTAAAATTACTCTGTCCATAATCATATTTTTCTCCTTTATGTTTTGTTTGGACATCTCATTCTAAAGCTAGAAGAGAAGAGATAGACGCTTGTTTTACTTTTACGGATGAAAACAACCTACTATTTTCTGTTTTCCTTAAAATATTTTGTAGTCATGTCTTTGGAGAAATTTCTGTATAAAACGGGATTTCAGACATCTTGGGAAATGTCATGCTGCTGGGAACTAAGCCTCCCTGGGTTGGGCACAGCTATAGTCCTCTCTCACATGACTTTCATTAATTTTTGACTTAGTTTATAGTTCCCTATATATATCCGTCCCCCACAACTGATGATTTTAAAAAGGAAAACGTACTAGACTCATTGGCCTAGAATGAAATTCAGGGTCATGCCCCACCTTCTAGTATGAAAATTAGAAATTACCACATAGTCACATTAGTAAGAGAAATACTGGACACTTGAGAAAGCAATACAGGAGAGGACTGCTGGTCACTGAGAACCTCCCTCTTGAAGTGATTTTATTTATTTATTTATTTATTTATTTATTTATTTATTTATTTATTTAAATTTTCATTTTGAAATTTTAATCATATATGACACGGGTATTGACCAGTCTCAACCCATACTCCCTGTCATCCATGTACACCTCTTGTTTTCTACTACAAATCTCTCAGACTCGTGTCTATTTGATTGATATGCATGCCTTGATATGGGACCTAGTGAAATTAATGAGCGCCACCTGCGTGACTGTGAATTTGTAGCTATCTGCTAGAGCCTGATGGGCTCAGCAGCGGGTACACACTTAATGACAATGATTCTCTCTCTCCCAGAATTTATTAATAGTCAATAATTCAGAGGTAAAGGGCAAGGCCTTATGAGCCCTGGTTCTCTTCCCTTTGCTTATTGATAAAGCTAGTCTCGTGTGGACTCAGCACAACTACAGTTGTTATTTAAGGATTGCACAGAATCTAGAGAATGGACTTTTATAGCACATCATTTACTCTCCAAGTCTCCTACAGTGTTTCCTGAGTCTTAGGAATGGGTAGTGTAGGTGATGTGATTAGATCTGAGCCCATAACTGTCCCATAATCTTGGTAACCCGTGAATTTCTGCGTTTGCCACTGCACATAGTAAGGAAGGTCTTCTTTGATTATGATTGAGAGCTGCTTCTGTCTGTTGGTTTTTAGAACATATCTCATTTCTATGTTCCTTTAGTTACCAGAAAACTTGTTCTCAAATGAAATTCCTGCTCCAGACGTGGGGTGTTATCCATGGTTACAATGTCCGACATTGGTACCCACCACTACAGTGAAATGCATATTAAATCCAATCAAATATCTCTGGAGGAAAAATATTATCTGAGTGAGGAATGGTATTGGTCCATTATGACCTTTTAATCAGGGACACATTAGAGTATACTGACAAATGTGAACATCTATTTAATAAATTAGGATCAAACATGCTGTGATGAAAGCTGCCAAACAAAAACCCAAGATGAGCCATTGTGGGGCTCAGGAAGCAGAAACCTTCTCAATGAAGGCACTTGTGAGAATATATTCTCATTGATTGTGTTCTCTGAAGATGATCTTATACTTCTATAAACTCCCCATTAATTACTAGGAGGATCTCTTCTGCATTTTCTAGTGTTCCAAGTTATTACTTATTGTTCTTACCTGACTTTTACTTTCCTGACGCGACAATTGATTTACAGACATAGTTTCAACTTTATTCTGTGAAAAATTCTATAAGGAGGACAAAGAGCTGTGAAATCATCAGGTCTTCAGGACCAGCAAGCTTGAGTTGAAACAGAGTCTTTTTTTTTCCCCTTCCTTACTAACAAAGAGCAGTGGTCATTAGAGTAGGAATAGATCCGCTAGCATTTTAGTATTTTCTAGTTCTCTCTAGAAAATATAAAGATCACAGAATTTATTTTTGTCCAATTTTATTTAATTGTGAATAGTAAGTTGTTTCTTAAAGAAAAAAAAATCACAAATAGAACCAACTCCTGTAGCATGCACCCTTTTACGTACTGTTTCCCTGGTTCTTCTTGCCAGCGTGCTTTAGAGACGCGAAAGTGCAGGGTTATTTTTAAGAATCTTTCAGTGTTATGTATGAGTTAACAAAAGCTAACTAAAAATGAAAGAATCAGGATTTCTGGTGACATTGCAGTTACCTTGCTCATCTCATTATGTGAGACAAAACTCCATCACAGGAAGCAATTAATAATTGATACTAGGAAACGCATGTCAATGTCAAGGTAAAAGATGAAAAGTAGACAATTTAAGGTTATAGATACACACTCTGGCTCAGGATAAATGTATATGTCATTAAGGCTGTCAAAGATAAAAAAATAATTACACTTCTTGCAGTAAATTCTATAATTATCATGCATTCATTGTATACAGGTCCCTTGACTTCAAGGAAGGCTTCTCAAATAAAGATACACTTACACAATGACTTTAAAATGAGACATTTTACATTTAGCAAAGAGAGACCTGAAATAAATAACTCAGAAAAAAATATAGAGACCTCTATGTGAAAAAGTATCAGTTTTTATAGACATAATGACAAGCGTACAAAAGAAGTGTCTCAGTTTAACTGGAGCCTTGCACACGAGGAATGATCTCAACACAGAGTGGAACAGGCTGAGGAAGCACAGGGCAAGTCATGATTAGGAACTGATCTTGATCCCATGGGCAAGTGTTAAATAATGGCAGCCAATAGTGCAGGTAGAATATGGTGGGAGTTTAATGTTTAGATTTCTGGTTAAATGTATCCTGCATCCTTCATGCCCCATCATGTATTTAGAGAAGATAACCCACTATGAAAATATATATGCTTATGATACTTTAAAGGAAAATTAAATCTTTTACTAAAGTTCATGAAAAAGACAGAAAGACTAGTAGATGCTGAGCAGATTTTAGTGGGGAGCACAGGTGTGCAGACATAAGTGGAAGAGAGATTTCAAATGAGCGAAGACTGCATCTTATAGAAACAGAAGAAAAACAACATAGGCACTAATATCAGATGAAATCAGAATTTAAACATCGTGTATGCTCTAGAAATGATTAGTAAATGATATAGTCCCATTCAAGAGAACAAAGAGGAAGAAGAGGAACTAGGAGAAATACTTCCTTTCAATAAGTAGTACCATCTACACACAATATTTTCGCAATTAAAATATAGCCCTCAAATTCCTTAAAATGTTTGTATATTGGTTTGATAGTTAAAGTACCAAATCCTTGATTAATAATCCCATCAGCAATAAACATTTAGTATGCATCTGTCAAGTATATAACTTTCTAAACTTTGGATAAATCCTATAGTATATTATTGCCTGATACATAATATAATGTCTAAAAGGCAAGGTAGAGAAATGTTGTAACTATTTATTATTATTGAATGATATATAACAGGTAGTAAAAAGGAAAATGAAGTATAAAAGAATAACAGAGTTTTTTAAATGGTCAATTTGTAAAGTAATATTAATAAGTTATCATGTTATATTTAAATATTTTTTATTTAGCCCAGCAGTTCTAGCATCTTTAGAAACAAATATAATGTATAAAGTGTACAAATAGAAAGCCATAATACATCCTGTGAGCATTTTTACTGAGATGTTAATGACCTTCCTGTGTTAGCACCTTGGGCTTTGCCTCCAGCTTTAAAATACAGTCAATTATTACTTGTTCAAATCTTCACCAGCATGTTTTAAGTAGACTAAATATACTCTGAGGAGAGGTAAATATTATACCATTTCATTTTCATTTTCAGATTCTAAAATCATAGCTATTATTCATAATTCAGTTGTAGTTTTGGGTCTGCTGTAATGCATCTGTAAGTGAAAATCATGAACTGTTACAAAATTTAAGTTTTTTGACTCATAAAACTTGAAATATCAGTGAAGCACATTTAAAATACTTTATTATATATGCTTAGATAGTACATTATCATTATTTTTCCTTTTGGTTCAAGTGTATTTATGTCTTATATCATAACTTGAGAAGATATTAAAATACTTGTTTCACAAAAACTGAAGATGATGAGTATTTTAAAGCTATTAGCAAAGTATAATAGAGATATGTAGCATTCAGAGCAAATTTCATTCACGTAAGATTTACTGTTGACTCATTATTTTGGAATAACTACTCTTTCTCCTGCTTTCCAAGTAACTATAAAAACAAAGTATATTTTTAATTATTCATAGGAATACTTTTAGGGAAGAGGAGACAAAATTTAGCATATACATAGAAGGTATTGCTGAAAACTTTGTTCCAACAACACATAGATAACACTTGTATAAGGAGCATCCTATTGGCTACACCGTAAAGGAATTTCTATAACTTTAAGGTCAGGATTGCTTCAAGGTGTATGACAGAGCTCATGTCACCCAAATTTTGCTAAATATGAGTGCAACATAATTTATATTAATGAGAATGTCATGTCATTATAATAGTGATAGCAATAATATCTACATAGACTAGCTAGGACAATAGTAAATCCTGTGTACAAATTATCTTAATATCCAAAATAACTATCATAATAGGGAAATAAAGAGGGAAAAAAACAAAGACAAAGGCAGAGTACTGTTGCTTGTTTTATAGCCAACTAATGGCAATATTTATTGTGTTCTAATTCTGTGTCTAATTCTTAACATTACAATGTGAAAGTTACAACTTTGTAGAGAAAAAAATTATAGTGCAAAGCATGTGAGTTTGCAAGTGCTATATGTAGTAATAATGGCATCATGATTCAATTGTGAGTACTTATGTTCTTAATCATAATGTTCTAATTGCTTGTATTGTGTCATTACTGTAAGTAAATGCAGAACACTTTAGTAGGAAACCCCTTACTTTAGCCAGGCGTAGGTTGTAACTGTTTACTTCTGTTCAAGAGGCAATGCAGTTGAATGCTGTCTATACTAACAGAGTCAAAAACAGAGTTGATTTGTGTGACCAAAATAAGGATGACACAGATGGTACAAATACGGCTTGTTCTCTGAAATAGCTTTTAATAAATGGTGACTTTTCTATGTGTAATTGGGTGACTACTGAATGACTTTTAAATATAGAATGATATCACTAAATTTCTATTTTAAAATGATTATAAAAGTGACATTTCTAACATTAGATTACTGAGGGAATTAATCTCGGGACACTACAATTAGGTGCACAATTACACACACTTAACACAGGAATACCATAATAAAAATATCAAGAAGTGAAGCTATGCTGAACAGAGATTCAGTGTGGATAGACAAAACATTTGTAGTAAGCATCATTACAGTAATTTCTTACAGCATTCATGACCCTTTGAAAACAACAACTTGAAAGATAAAGAAACCAGTTAAGGATTCTCAGCAGAGCAACACCATGCCTATATTGTGCTTTATAAAGGTTATTGTTACAAGTGTGTATAGGCTGGATTGGATGGTATCTTGTCAAGAGGCTTTTAATGGCCTTGAACAAATGGTTGGAGTGAAGATGGAAGGGAAAGAATTCAATAAATGTTAAGAAGGCACAATAGATACAGCTTTAGTCCCAGTAAGTTTCAAGGGTTAAAAAGAAAGAGCTAGTAAGGCTGATAACCAGTTTTGTGATTAAGTAATAGGGTGCTATTAGATCATATTATTCACAAAGATAGAAAACAATTAGCAGGTCTGGGGAGGAATGAGGAGAAGAAGATCTTATATATGTAGGTAGTATTCTTAATTTATTTTTGTTACTATAACAAAATACTGGAGACTGCATAATTTATAAGGAGCTTTATTTGGCTCCTGGATCTGATGTCTGGTACATATTGATCACCTATTATGAGGGCATTCTTGCTTCAACACAATATGGTAATAAGTGTCATATGGTAGTACAAAGCAAGTGAATTAGCTGCCATATCTTTTATTTCTCTAATAAAGCCACTAATATTCTGGGGGGGAGCACTTCAGGATTTCATGGAATCCTAATTACCTCCCAAGGGTCATTATCATTTACATCTGGGGTTTGAATTCCCAACACATGAATTTTAGAGGACCTGTCCATTCCAGTATCCCCGAAGCTTTTAAGTAAACCTGTCCATCAAGGAGTTGGGAATAATTTCTAATTATAAAGTAGTATAACTAATCTTCATATATTGTCTATGCCTGTCCTACTTAGCTCAGGACTTTAATGATGTCCATAAGGATTTAAGTGTTTCTTTTAGGATTATTTCCACTTCATGATTCATTTGGTAGACTCCTGTCAATGAAAGGTAGGAAAATGAAAGAGAAAAGATATAAAATATATATCACAGCAACATAGCTATATGTTGTTCATAAATATCATCTTTTTGGTCATAAGGATAAATTGGAAAAAATATTTAAAAACAAGAAATTTCTACTTTGATGTTTTATTTCTGTTCTGAATGAAAAGTAATTTGAAAGGAAGAATCTAAATTACAAGCAATAAGGCATTAACAAAATTCCAGAATGTGCTCATCAGCAGTTCATGCTGGCTAGTAAATCAGTTTCCAGTTGCATATGGTGGATCACATCTGGAATCCTAGCACTTGGGAGAGGGGACTGGAAGATTGTAGTGATCTTGAAGCCAGTTTTGGCTACCCAGTGAAGGCCAATCCAGCTTGGGCTATAGAATGAATTATTAAGAAGAAGGGGATGAAGAGGAAGGAATAAATAAAAAAGAAAGGAAGGAAGGAAAGAAAAAAGTATGAAAGGAGGGAAAGAAGAAGGAGGAGACAAGAAACAACTCATACTCATGCAAGCAACCATAATTAATCTCAGAGGTCAAAAATGCATAAAACGTAAGAGAGAATACATGAAATAAGGAGTATTTGGATGGGATGAAAGGTGATGAAAAAGAAGAAGAAGAGTATAAATAACCAAAATTCAAAATCCATTACCTACAGGTATGAAACCTTCAAAGAATCAGTGTAAAGATAAACAACACTTGCCACAACACTTGGAAGACTGATGCAGGAAAGTCAAGAAGTTAAGGACATTTGTAGCTACATAGAAGTTTCCAGAACAACTTGAACTACATAAGACCATGTCTCAAAAGAAAAATGAATGTGTGTGTGTGTGTGTGTGTGTGTGTGTGTGTGTGTGTGTGTGTGTGAGAGAGAGAGAGAGAGAGAGAGAAAAAGAGAGAGAGAGACAGAGACAGAGGCAAATTCAATGGCTGTTAAATTATAGGGAATGTTAGAAAATATAAATTACATATCCACACTATAGTTGAACAAATTGTAATCTTCATGTGTTGAGTGTGTGTTTGACCAAAGTGACCACACAATTACTAAGCAGAGCCTGAAGCAGCTGGACTACATAATAAGAACTTTAAAAAGTGAATTGTTGATAAAATAGCTTTCAGAAAGCTTTTGAAAAAGAGTTTAATATGGACGATACAATTTTCACAGACAGAAATTTCTTGGTTAAGAAATGTGACTGAAGGTACTCAGAAACATCCATCTTATATAGAATCTAGACTAGAATCAGTTAGGCAGCCTTTGGGACATATGGAGTGGCTTCAGTAACTACCTGTTTTACATAGTTAATATGATTCACTTATAGTCATAGGAGGAGCATACTCTAGGGCTCTTAAGCCTTGTGCAAATCTCTTGGTGCAAAGGTCTCTGTCATTAAAGCACACTGAATGACTCTTCTGATGGCATAAACTCTTCATTGTGTTTTCTCAACACAACCAGACAGACATATTCAGTATCAGGTATCAGAGCACTGCCTTCTCTACTCTTTCGTGTGTATAGACACAATATCACTTATTCCAGTGTCTCTTTTCTATTATTTTAAGATCGATTTATTTATGTGTATGAGTGTTTTGTTTGCATGTATGTGTGTCACACGCATGTCTAGTGTCTACAGAGGTTCGAAGCAGGTGCTAGATTCCTTGGAGTTAATGTTATGTGTAGTTATGGGCCATCATGTGGGTGCTGGGAACAAACTCGGGACCTTTGAAGATCAGGCAAAACTCTTTACAGATGAGTTTCCTCTCTGTCCTCATTCTTTGCTATTTTATGAAAACAGCTTGTTGGAGATTTTTTTCCCTTTAGAAAATATGACGATTCTGTTCACAATTTCAGATCATATCATCTCTAAACTAGTTCTTACGTTAGTGCCTTAATCAGAGTATGTCTCCACTGAACAAAGTTTTGCTATTAATATGCAAATGAATGCTGTACAGCAGATGACACTTTTCCCCAAACCACGTTCAATTAACATATCAATAACTGTAGATGCTCCTCCATAATCAGAATCAGTGTTTTACGTGATAGATTTCTTTAAAAAAAATACTGTTTGGATACTAAGAGGAAGAATCTGATGATGTTGTCATTTATTACTAAGACACACAGGCAAAGCATGCAAGGTGAAATATATTCCAGAAAAGTACAAATATGCCACATATACAGCAGATCAATACTTGCACTGGTTAGTCTTCTGGGTTGATTATTAAACCTAGAAGATGCATAATTACCTTCAATAGGACACTAAGCATTAACATTGATAACCTCTCCTTTTATATTAGTATAATCAAATTCTCTTTTACCTTTGAAGTGAAGATGAGGCAACAACAATAGAAAGTTCATTGAAAGAAGAATGACAAGAGCAGAGGCCAAGATACTCAGACTCTTACGTGTCACCTATGGCAAGTTCAGAGTTTTAGCAGCTTAAACAACTAAAGTTCAAAATTAAGGATTAACCCCCAGACATTGCCCACAGACTCTGAAAAGTGGTAAACAGATTATTTTACCTCTCAGCGTATTACATTTTTCCCTGTCTAAAGTATTATCTACTTGGATCAAGATGGAATGAAAATGCTCTGAGTTGGGGAATAATTTAAGGAAATTTATTTATTCTGTCAGAAACCACTTATCAACCATTATATTGAAGATAATATTATAGATTTGGGGGCTTTAAGTATGGAAGAAAAACATTCTTTTAGTAATCAATACGGCTCTTTACATATTGAATGCCACTATAAGAAATGTGTTTATAATTCACAGTACATGATGCAAGTACACGGCTATAAAAAAGAATTTTTTTTAACTTAACGTCTCTGAATTGTTATGCATTTCATATGAATTTTCAATCAGTCAAACATGTCAGAGTCTAATATAGTAATGAAAGTGGAAGTGCATGTGTTGACCAATTTATCAATGACCTTGACGATTATCAGTGACTACTTACTGAAGGGTTTTAACTCATCACAGTTTCTCTTGGAGAATAGGCTAGCATTCCAATCTCAGTTTTAAAACTTACTGAGAATACAAACCTAATAATGGCTCTTTCTGACATTTCTAAAACACACAGTACTGAAAGTATCATTGCTGTGAAATGAATCAGGATAAATTCTCCATAAACAACACAAGATTTTTCATTCAGTGTTTTAAACATATATCTTACCCCAAACATTATTTTGGGGCAGTCTGTTCCTGTAGAAAACAATGTACAGACATTTTAAATCAAAGGGTGGAATGCTTAATTACATCGCAACTCTCACAAACAACAAGGATGTCACTATTTAGTGTCTTAAGCATATCACAGTCCAGATCAATAATTTACATTATTATAAAGCCTTCCATGCTTTCTTAGGATATAATTTCTGTCACTAGTATAATTGAGAACCAACAAATATTATTATTCAACAACAAATCAGAGGTTCAACTTACAAAAGGTCCTGTTGTTGTGCTGCTGCTTGCTCTAACTGCCTTTCAGTATCACATTCCCTTAAGACATTATTCTGTGCTTTTAATGTGCATATAGTATATTTTGCTCTAACAGGAGTTTGGAGATAGTTTACTTTTACATTGGCTGGAATAAAATAAGGAGGACAAACTCTCAAAGATCCAGGACACACATACAGACATATATCTGCCCCTCTTTTCTCTTTTTCTTGTGATGATTAGAAGTAAGGAACATTGGGGATTTAATCAATAAAATCAATGACATTTAAAGCAAAAAATAAAATTTTGTACCATTGATAGACTACATCTCAACTGTCAACCATTACCCTTAGTATCAGTCTTAAATCAACTCACAATTGTAAAATCCAACATTGTAACAAAGTACAAAACTTAATTCAAACTATGAATTCCATATTTGACTTTCAATTTGGCTCCATTGTAATTTTTAATCAAGTGCCAGTGCTTTGTTTAAAAATCTACAACATGCATTTAAGTATATATGCTTTGTGAAAAGTTAAATTTAAATAACAAAATACCTTCTTTCACTTACTGAGCATTTTCTAAGTAAAAGTACTTATCCATTCTACTTTCAAGGAGGCAATGCATTGTCATTAACTGTATTTGCATTGCTAAATCATATATCTCTTGAAATGTATTCATTTCACCTGTGTGTAATTATTTATCCCCGAGCAATATCTTCCAGTTACGCTAATTAGTAGTATTCAACATACTATTCTGAACCTTCGTGAAATTGAGCATTTTAGATTTGAAATTTGAGTGAAAGTATGTGGTGTCTTTCAGATCCTGATTTGTTTAATTCAGTGTAATAAAAAAAACAAAAACAAACAAACAAAAAACTTCTTCTCTTGACTTCAGGATAAAACTTATCCCACTACCTCTCTTCATGCTCCTGGCTTGTTTGCAAATTATCCTCTGCAATAATGAACTGGCTCATAAGCATTTCTTAACATTCCTCTTGAGAAATTTAACAGACTGAATTTTTATTCTCAACAGAAATCATCCTATGTTATTCAAATATTAAGATCCATGCATTCGATAAATATTTAAGGAATATCAATTTAATTGATTAATTTCAAAGTAAAACTTTTTTTCAGGATCTACTTCTTTAAAAGATTTTTATTCATTGTTGATTCTCATCAACAGGTAGAATGATCATTTGGATAATTAATCAAGGAGAAACTTGTACATTACTATTTAATAACATCTTAGATGTACTCCTAAAATCAAGATCAAGGAATCATGAAACCTTGTCAATTTTATCTTTTAAATAAGTTCAAATTCATCTACTTTTTTTAAAAATGATTTTTGTCAACCAAAGATAAAGAACTATTGATTTTGCAAAATGATTGAAATGAATATCCTCATGAATACATAACAGAGGGATGAAGAACAAATGACAGAAGACCACTCTGTTTTTCATATTGAATAAAAATCTAAAGTTCTCTTCTCTCTCTCTCTCTCTCACACACACACACACACACAAACACACACACTATACAAAATATTTAATCACTTGTTACATGATAGGTTATAGCAGTACTCAGCAGTCTTCACTGTCTCTTTTCCTATAGAAAGTGAAGTAAGCCAGGCAGTGGTGGTATATGCCTTTAATCCCAGAACTCAGGAAACAAATACAGGCAAATCTCTGTGAGTTAGAGGTCAGCCTGGTCTACAAAGTGAGTTTCAGGACAGCTAGAGGTTCTGGAGAAACCAAATCTTGAAAAACCAAACAAAGAAAAGAAAGAAACCAAAAGGGAAGGAAGTTAAAAAAAAAATGAAGTAAGTGTCCCCAGTTCCTGAGTTTAGATTCAGCGAAAAATACCCTGATTTATTTCATATCTCTGACATGTCTCTTGACATATACCTGTTTTCTAGTGCCTCTGAAGTCATGAAAAGAGCTTATCCAGTCTGGGCAATGGCCAGAAGGTGAATAGGAATCATGAACGGCTAAGAAGAACTTATATTCTAAGCTCAATCACAACATACACAAACAGTTCTATGATTGTGTGAGCTAAGTAGCTGATGTTGTATATACTGCTAAAATTTTTGTACTGGATTGTTTTAAAGAATGGTAAATGCTGATAGCTATTTGATTTTTGTGGGTCTTGTTTGTTTTCACATAAATTATATATCTTGGTCACATCAATCCAAGCTTTATTTAGTCACACTTCCCTGGCTATGCCAACTTTATTTCACAAACCCTTCTTCAAGTACCAAGTCATAATGGCCTTCTTAAAGATCAGTGAACTCACCAGTAATTAAGTCTTCACAGTATAAGACTCCACCTTTGTCTGAACTTTTTTATTTAAAAAAATCTATTTAGCACTTTTTTTTTAATCTTTCAGAAACTTAACATAGTTTACTGAGTGAAGATTAGATTGATATAAATCTCATGCCACATTTGTTGCGGTGAATTTACAGTTAGTTTAAACCATTAATTAAGCCACACACTGGCAGGAGTATGTAATTACTGAGTTAAATCAGCACTGAATAAAGTGGTGCAAACAAGGTTTGTAACTCTTCCAAAGGTCCGATCAGTTGCTAATGCCCAGTAATGTCTATGAAATGTAAAGATGATTAGAGGGTTCAAAATATTGGAAGAAGCCTAAAACCATACAATGAGGACTTCAAATGAGAAGAAAGAAAATACTAGAGGTGGTTAAATAATTTCGTATAGAAGGCAAATGAAGAAGTATTTCAAATTTTGACCTAATTGCAATAGGGTATTTATGGAACAGGTCATTTCAATTACTGTAGCAAGTATTAATCACCATATTCAATGGTTATTTGGGTCACAGTTTGAGTACAAGATCAGTTGGTTCCATGATTTTTGGCTACAAGTGAAGTGACATCTTACAGATGAATGGATAGTTGAACAAAACCAATAATCATATGGCTAAGAAGCAAGAATGAGTGGGGCTAGAGTCCAACAGACTATCCAAAGGCAAACCTACAATGACCTAAATAGATTCTGCTTTATATGCATAAATAAAATGCAATTCTCATTTCTTAAATGCACTTACAAATCTGCTCGTAGGCAGGTCTGCATGTATCATGCTATGTAGAAAGAATCTTGGATGAAAATATTTTGAAACATTGTAGTCTAAATGTAGAACAATTTTCCACCAGTTTTCCAAATTACGAATTTGCTAATGTGGTGTGGCAAATGCTTTGGGGAATATATATATGTAGTATTTAACTTGGAATTGGGAAAAAATGCCACACATTTCTAACATATTTGTTAGAATAAAATATTGTCTTATTTTATTTAAATAAAATGTGAAATGATGCTCTAAGTTAAATCAGTCTTTTTCCTGATAGAAGAAAAAGCATCTCATGCAAAACGCCAAGGAAGACAGGGCAAAGGTCTGTTAGATTCTGAACTTGGCTAACAAAATGTATTTATTAAAAAGCTGTTAACTAAACATGTAATTATTCTAGTCTTGAGTTGTGAAGAAAGAAGGTAGCCATGTATCTATTTCTTAAATTGTTTTTACACTATTTGTAATTTATTTGAATGGAATGCAGCAGTGCACAAAATAATTTATAGACACTACTGGGGAAGCAAGTGTCAAAAGATTTACAATTAATGGGACCTTTGAAAATATTGTACATCTGTTTGTATCACCTTATTTGGTAATTACTTCATTCAACAACTGAATATTTCTGATATTTGGGGAATTAACTCTGTCTTCCAGGAACTTTTTATTTTTTTGTTTTTTATTTTCCTCCTGCCGAAACTCATATTTAGATCCATAGATAATTATGGAATGAAGGATTTAATGTTCTTATTTCAAAAATATTGTAAGTCTTTCCTCTGTATTTAAACTACAGTAATAACCAACCCATGAATACCCTTTTGATGATTTTATAAAATTTTATACAAAGTCAGAAATGTGTCTCCTTGGTATTTTTATTTGAGTGTGTTTTCAATTGTTCCCTCATCTGCTCTTCAGTCCTTCTGTAAGACCTGACCACTGAAGACTGTCATCCCCTCTCAGTTTAAGTATCACTTGTGTTAATTCTAACCACTTTGATCTACTAATCCAAAGGTGATATACATGCTAAATTTGGGGCTTATTGTTGCTATTTGCTGGCTTCAATCCCTGGAATTGTTCAGTTAATTCTATTGTCATCTCGTTCTCTTGTATTGCTGCAACTGACAAAAATAATGAAACTAAAACCCATCCCATTCTATTTTGAGGCAAATATATCATTGACTGGAAATGCTGGGCTTGATCACAGAGAGTAAGGAGTACCACAAAAACTACTTATTTTAAAAAATGCTTATAGGGAGACGGTAAAAAAAAATGTCAGATATGATTAAAAGAGGCAAATTCTCCTACTTTATATAGTGGATAATATATCGAGTTATTATAAAGAGAAAGTGGTATTGCTTGACCTTTTTAGACAATAAAAATATAACTCCAGTGAGATAAAAAAGTAGCAATACAGTGAAAATTTATACTAATATGAATAAATCGTGTGGAGAAAATCAAGATAGTTAGACTATGCTTAATGGAAGCTAATCTTCACAGAGACTCTCATCTAAGTATTAGTTGTTACTATCTAAGGCGTCTGTTCATGAAAATCTCTATAGAACTTTTAAGAAGTGCCAAGCCCAGGACTTCATGCTTGAGTCGATTCCTTGGGTCTGATATGGAGGGAAAATCACTATTTTTCATAAGAACTACTAATCATCATGACATATTTCCAGGTATGAGCATGCTACTCACAGGAAGCAGAATCAAGTTCCCTCTTATCTCTCAGTATATGGAGCTCTGTTTTCATTATTCCTTCTTCTCACAGTCATTTTAGGAGGACTGTAAGCTAACACCATTTTCTCTTTATTCTAGTTCAAACTATTTCTCACAGTTGAAAATGCAGTCCCCATGGGCTGCGTCTCTCCCAGCCAGAGATGTTTTGCATTGTTTTGCTGTCAATCATTCTTTCAGCAGTAATCGCCTATCAACTTCACAACTCCTGTCAAATGTTTTTATGGCACCTACGATTTATGTGGCAGGAACTTTGCAGAGCAAGGCATCAGTTTTGAACAGTGTTTACAGGACTAGGAGCCATCTCGGTGCCATGCTAACAGTGATTACCCTGAATGCTATTGAGTAGTTTGAACAGCTTGAGATTCAGCAGCAATTCTCCCTGTACAATCATCAGACAAACTCAGCATGTTGGATTTCTTTTGCCCAAGGGGTGAACAAACAAATACCTCAAAGTTCAAGAGAAGCTATTTTATAATTCAAAATCTACTAAAATGTATTCCAGCTTTATCAAGGAAGTGCGGACAAATTAAAATGGTGTGTGTATTTAAGCTGTATGGAGTATTTTGATATACCTTGTTTAGTGATTCCCATGGTCAAGGTAATTAACATGCTTATTTTCTCATATCACTACCATCTTTTCTGTGGAGAGAACTCTTAAGGGTCATTCCAGGAGAAAAATTCAGGTATACGTTCAACTATTAACTACACTTACAATGCTATGTCTTAGCTTTCTAAAGATTATTTTTTAATCTAAAAATTTGCACTTTTATTGTACTTTTTTAAAAATAAATTTCCTTCAGCCTACTGTTTCTGGAAAATGCCATTCAACTCTACATCTTTAATTTTTGTTCTTTGAAAATTTCACAACTCAAACATTATTTGATAAATGATGAAACGGAATTGAGAGTTTATGCTTAGCCAAGCCTTAAATGGTGACACAAGGGTTGTTTTTTGTTTTGTTTTGACTTGTTTATTTTGTAACTGCAATTTTATCTTATCATCAGACCTTAAATAAATATATACAGTTACTTATATAACAATATTTCAAAGCTGAACTCTTAATATATTAAATCAAATTTAGGCATTTTGATAATTAATGATTTGAGAAAGTGTCAATGTAGGACAAATCAGTTTTCTAGAAAGAATAAATTTGTGTTATTATTATCTGCAAAATTAAAATACTTTGAGATTCCTGCTTAATCATCCTGATTTCTTTCCTTCCAACTCCCCAGAATAGGAAATAAAATGTAATGTTTTCCTAATCCTAACAAACCTGGATACAACTTCCACTAGAGCTGTATGGTTTTAGCAGCAAGAATACTGAGATTTGTTTATAGTGGCCTGGATTTCTTAAATCTGTCTCTACAGAGAAATTTGCTACACTTTCTTATTAATGTCATCTTAGGAACATATTCACTTTCTCTTTCATTGAGAATCACTTAATAGAGCCAAAAGATATAGAATAAAATATAATAATACAATACCTACAGAGCTATCATATTTACTCATTTTAAAGAATTATTGTAATGCAGTTTTATAATTTACATTGTTATTACTTATAAAGTTTGTTTTCTGGTCTTGAGAAGAGCTGGGTATCTTGCCATATACCTAATATATTTCAATTATATTGTTCAAGTGTTTTGTTTTGTTTTGTTTTGTTTTTTTAATCCATGGCTCTATGGCCCAATTTCAGTATTAAAGAATTGTTGATTATTCTTCTCTACCTCAGTAACATTGGAGGGCATCAAAACATGTACCTTCACACACTCTTATTAAAAATGTCTATCTTCTCTTATTCTGTAAATTTGGCAGGTTCCTGAAAGTGTCTCAGAAAGGACCCTAGATTGATTGACTTTCCCATTCCTCTTCCCAGCTCCTCCTGCTAACATTCACTGTGCTTTCCTGCACTGGAGCAGAGAGGCGTTCCTTCTTCATTCTGATCATGCCGCTGAGGTCTTCTCACTGAGATGCCTTTCCCGATCATCTTCGTCGAAGTTCAGAGAACTAGATGAGATCAGAGCACAGTAGGCAAAAGAAAAGAGTCAGAATGAGAGAAACATTAATAATGATTTATTCTTTTTCAGAAGGGTATGTGATAGAAGTCATAGAGTTAGGTATGCCTTGACCTTAAAATTAAGGCTAGACATTTTCAAAAATGGAAGATTTCACCTAAAATCATTATTATTGGGTCAGTAGGAGAGTTCATCATAGAAAAACACTTGATGGACAAAGCTAGCTTCCTGATTTGATCCCTGGGAACTTTATGAAGTGGAAGAAAACAAAATTTTAAAAAGTTGTCCTCTGATCTACACACACATCGTTGCGAAGCAAACACCACGTACACACAGGCTAAATAAAACATAACAACTACTTAAATATTAATAATGATAAGTTATAAAATGTTTGTGAGTGTAAATATTGTCTGTAGAGTATATTTCATATTATGACTTAAGTATTTGTCAGTAGAATCATTCTGTGTGTTCTGCGACGTTACACAATTTTTTACTTATAATAATCTTTTACCTACAGCAAACTCTAAAACTATTGCCTAAGTTTTAAAGAAGACATCTGTTGGTGTGTCTCCATAATAACAGAATTTGCAAATTACAAAATCTCTTCCTCCAAATTATTTTAATTCCTATAGATTCAATTTCAACTGTTTAGGAGAAAACCCAATAAATGATTAAAAAACAGAAAAAAAAAAAGAGTTCAAGAAGTAATGGAAGAGAAAGAAGGACCAAGGCATCTTTTAATGAAACCTGTTAAATATCAAGTTTATATTCATAAATTTAAATGACTGGTTTTCAAATAAATACATTTTTCCCTTTTTCTATCGGTAATGTGGGAGTAACCATGTCAAGATTGCCATAACTCTCCTCAGCTGTCAACTTCAGTTAGCATGTAAAATTCAAAGCATGGAGGTAAAGTTCCCATATTTTAAGAGGTACCTTTTCTAGAAATTTTCTAGACATGTCATAAAATAATTCTAGAGTTAATATTTAAAAGTTAATTGGTATGTGGAAGAATGAGACATAAATGGAAAGAAATTAGCAAAATACAAACAAAAATGATAGTAGTATAACTTTTCAAATTGAGATTTACATCTCTTTAAAATAGCCATTTATCACATTACAATGGTTTTGAGCCAAAGCCCATATAATCACTAATTTCAAAATATACATAGATTTTTTAAAATGCTCATCTAGTGATGTAGCCCTCTGGTACCCAGTTTGCCCCTACATTAGCTAAGTAATGTTATGCTTGATTAGCAATTCTCCTTGAAATGAGTCTTGGAGATCTGAAGAATCAGGAATGCAGCCTAACCTTCTGCCACTAACCTATTCTGCAGATGTCACTTTTGTGTTATACAAAACTTGTCTATAGCCACATGCCCTGGGAAAGAATAATTAAAAAAATCACTGAAGGAAATAATATCTGCTAGATGAGGCAGAAAATAAATCTACAGGAAAAATTGTTTTTAATTGATACATTTTATAATCAGATGCTTTCCTTAGATGCTATAGGAATGTATTTCATTGGGATTTATTAAGTAGAGGCAATGCAACTTTAGTTTTCATGAGTAGTATCCTATTAAATGTACAATAAATATTTTTTTAATTTGCATATATTAAGTTACAAACAATCTAAGACATATTTTGTTATAGAGAATCTCAACGTTATAAAAATTAATTTTAGACTACAAAGATCCACAAAAAGAAAGAATATGGCCCTAGCACTCTTTGATTTCTAAGAAAGGAAAGATATCGTCCAAGTATATAACCAGCAGGTCTGGCCATCTTTTCCAAATAGTAAATCCTATCTTAGCAAGTTTCCTCAAAAAATATGTTTTAATGGAGAGAAAAATCTGAGATATGGAATTAGAAAATAAGATATTTGTTCATTATAGTAATGATGCATATAATCAATTTATATTCTTTATTTATATTTTGTATACATTTTAGAATCTATGAGTATGTTTTTGACATTAGTTTTAGAAAACAAAGCATACTAATAGATATTTTTCCTGGAAATATCTATTACTTAATTGAATTACTTAGGTAAAACTATTTTTTCACACACACACACACACACACACACACACACACTCACATATAGAACTTCAAATTTTATATACTTAGGGATTATACCCATAATTACCAGGAAACATCCAAAATTATCATTGTCCAAATGGATTTTACTGCAAATCACTTTATTTTAAATTTCCTCTATTGAATTTTTTAATCCCTGTGATTTTTCAAAGTAGTTCAATTCAGACCTTTTCTTTCCTAGGTTGTAGATTTATTACTTCAATTTTACCTTTGCCTATTTCAAACATTATTTCACATTCTCTTGCCACTTGCCCGGATAGCCCTAGTCTGTCATTTGTGAGTGTTCCAGTATGACTCAGTCTCGTTGTCATGTTGTCCTGTAGTTGCACTTTCTCTGTTAAGCATCAGAATATCTGCACTTGAGCATGTCCACATACATTGATTGTCCCTCCGTGGTCAAAGTAACCCTTTGGTTAGACCTCAGCCATGGTTTTCTGGAAGTCATTGACTGAGCATAAATTTTTAAGGAGTCCCAAGGCCAGAGGTTGATGCATCGTAAGTTTATATTGAGTTCAACAATTCTGTCGTTGACAATGTATGTTTTCACAGCAGACTTTTATGTATGGAGCATAATATGGAGAATTAATAGTCAAAGAAAAAGAGCCACTCAGCTTGAGAGTAGGAGTTTATGGGAGGAGTTCAAGAAACAAAGGAGGTAGAAATGATTAATTCTATTTCAATAAAATCTATATTAAAAATAAAATATATACTTTTATCAACTTTTATTAATAGTTCTCACTTGATCACTACTATGCTCCAGTCATGGATATTTTATCACAATAAAATGTATACATTTTCGTAATCCCCCATTTTAAAGCCCTAGTATTGCAGATCAGACATTTATTTACACGTCACTTACATGCATCAAGACTACAGGCTTAATTGTCTGCACTGTGCTGTCCAACCCTAGTGCCAAAAGCAGGGTTGCCCAAATATCAAAATGCCTTGGACTCTCATGTTTATAATAAAATTGTGTGTGTGTGTGTGTATATCATGTGTGTATATATATATATATATGTATATATTTGTATGCATATATGACTATAAGTACAACATCATGTAAACAAACTGATTTTTGTTTCTTTGTGGTTTTAGTTTTCTTTGACTGAAGAGATCAGTGATCTCTTAATTCTTTGTCAATGCCATCTTATCTGTCTTTACCTACTCCTCCCCTTCTCTTCTCTCATCCTCTTCCTAATCTCTTTCCCCTCATTTCCTCTTATTTTTATTCTTTAAATTTGTTACTTTATCCAGGACACAGGGTACAGAAAAATGTACCAATCATAGACGCCATTTTAGAGTGTTATGCACCCACCATCTTTCTTCTCACTCCTCACATTCTTATCTCATGCCTTCCAGGAGCAAGGACCCCAAAGATGGTGTTAACCCACAGACTTCACAATCTTTTATCCTTGAATCTTGTTACCATACCTGTTTTAGTTACTGTTTATCACTGTGATAAAATACCTGAGCAAATAATCTAAGGAAAAAATAATTTATTTTGGTCAGTAGTTACAGATATTTCAACCCAAGATTATTCTACTCTCCTGCTTCAGAATTCTTTCATGATGGAAAAAGACATCATAGCAGAGAGCCTGTAAGAACTAAAGCACTTCCACTCATGGCAGACAGGAGTCAGGGAGACTGAGACAAGGGGACTAGGGACAAGAGATACCTTAAAATGATGTCTTTAGTGGCCTCCTTCCTCCCCACCTACCTAGGCCCTATTTCCTAATAATCCATTCAGTTATCAATACATCAGTAGATTGATCCATATCATCATTTACTATCCATTGCTGTGATAAATCACCATTCCAACAAGCAACTTAAAGAAAGAAAAGCGTATTTGGCTCACATCTCCAGGTTACAATCCATTGTTGGGAGAAGTCAAAGAAACTCAAGGCAGGAACCTCGTGGCAGTAACTGAAGCAGAGACCATGGAGGAAAGCTGCTTATTCGTTTGTTCTCTGTGGTTGTTCAATTTCCTGTCTTATACCACTCGGGACCATCTGCCTAGTGATAGCATCACCCCCAGTGGACTGGGCCCTCGCACATCAATTATTAATCAAGAAAAAGTCTCACCAACTTGCCTATAAGATGAGGCCATGTCTTAACGGAGATTCCCTCTTCTCATAGCCAAGCTTGTATCAAACTGACAAAAAAGTGAGACAATACAAACAAAACAACCAACCACCACAATTTATTGATGAAGCTTGTGCCTTTATAATTCCAAGCCTCTCAGAAGCTCAAACCTTATGAAACAAACCTGAGCCTTGAAAAACACTTTTCAGCTTGAATCATAACCATATCTTGTAGTGAATTAATTTTAATACTCTTTTAGAGTCACATAACTAAAATTGCTCTTAGCATTTCTACCTATATGAATGGAAGAAACTCTGTTATTTTGAAGCTTATTTTGGTCTTTTTATTTAAATTATACTTTGTCCTGGCTTTAAATCTGCATGTCAGATTCTTGCTCTTTTTCTCAAATTTCTTGCACAACTACAAAATAGTCCTCCTCTGCATATTTTCTAGAATGCACTGATTATAAAAATTTCAGATCCTTCATATTAAAGTACATATACAAAGTATCATGTACAACATAAAGTACTTTAAATGATTGTGAGGATCAGGGAAGTTTGTGATACTTCAAATTTCTTAATATTAAGCATGTTCTTAATTCAGAGACCAATTTTGGAAACAATTTTATTTAATAAATGCATACATTTCCCTGGGTAATTTACTACATATATTTCATACAAATTAATCCACATGTGTATTTGTGCTGCCTGGTTTTATGTTAACTTGACACAAACTAGTGTCACTAAGGAAGGAGCATCAGTTGAGAAAATGCCTCCATAAGATTAGGCTGTAGACAAACATTAGGGCATTTTCTTAATTAACAGAGGATAGCACAGCCCATTGTGCATGGTTCCACCTTTCTGGAGGTTCTGAGTTCAAGACAGCAAAGAGAGCAGGCCATGTAGAGCAAGCCTGCAGGAGCTAGACCCCTGCAACTGGCTTTGTCTGTTTCTCAGAGTGTGAATTTGAGGAAGAAGATGTTTTGGTTCTGACAATCAGCTGGCACTTGTTTTTAGAATCTCTCCACCCAGCAGTCTTGGCATAACTTTGATCTTGCCTGCTGTCTGAGGTTCTCAACTGCAGCTGGTGTTTGTTTAGACTCAGTGGTGTGAGAGCAAGGAAGAAATAAGTGAAATGAGCGGAAATAATAGCTCTCTCTAGCTTGCCTGCCTCTCTTCCAAAGTACCAAAGCTCATTCCATGTACCCTGAGCTGTGTGCCTTCTACACTGGGGCACACCTGCCTCTTATCCTCAGGGGTCTCTCCGACTCATTCTTTATAATTACTCTCTACCCTGCACTTTCATTTCCACCCAGATTCTTTAGACCATGCTGCAGAAAAGACTCTGCATACCAGGTTGTCATCTTTTCATGAGCCAGAAACCTCAGAGACTTATTTTAACTTTCTTTTTTGCAGCTGCTGATAGATTGTCCCATGCTTTTAGAAATAGAAATGAGCTTAACTGTATACATGTGTTTCCTCCACCATTTGAAGCTGACTTTCATAATTTTATGCATATGAACTTAATTCTCACAGGCTAATTGTTTTCTGTGCTATGGACTTGCTTTTTGCACATGAGAGTTTTGTTTTTAAAGGTTACAGTTTTTTTCCTTGGGTTGACATAAGTAGAAGTTGAGAGTTGCCTGGTTTAAATCCTTGACTGCTGCTTCTGTGAGACCTCCCAGCACCAGATTTGGAAACTAGATTTAAACTTTCCTTCTTTAACTCAAAGCATTTCACAGAGTCAGCTTTAGGCATCAGATTCGCATGCACAACAGTGAGCAGAAAAAAATGATGATTTGAGAGTGAAATATGGTTGAAAAGGAATTTGAAAGGCATAAGGGGACAATATTCAGCTCTTCTTACAAGGAATCATTTAAGTTTCCTCATTGGATTTAGAATAATTTTATTTTCGCATGCAGACAAAACTGAGTTCCTCATTCAGTCCCATTTTGTGCACACTCTGAAAGGTTTGTTTTCCTGTAGCTCAGCTTATGCCTCAGAAGTCAATTCAGAGTGGGATTCTTGAACTGAGTGTAAGGTGGTAAAGGGGAGGGCTTAGATGGCCAGATTCTATATAATAGGGAAGCAATCGTCATTTCTGTATTACAGGTACATTTTAGATATATATAAGGAAAAGCTTTCCAAATTGAATGCAGAATTCACAGTGGTGAAGGATGTGGATCCATTCTAATACTGAAATGGATGTCTAGTCTGAAGCACCACAAAAGGAAGTTTGGGATTAACTCTGTACTCTGTGGGAGAATTCTTTTACTTGTGTGAAGATCAGGTAGGAGTTCACAGTGGGACTAACTTTAATGATGTTATTGGTTTGACTGAAATATCTTTCAAGGTACTACATCTGCATTACTGAATCTGTAAGTGTGTGTTCCAAGAAATGTGACTGAAGTTTTTCTCAATATACCTAAAGAATGGCAAGAATAATTTCTCTTCCAATTGTATAGTTGAAATGGCAGATAATTTGAATCACTGGATATTACATTGCCTGACACAGTGGACTGTAAAGAAATAGACACAAATTTGAATATTATCACTTAATTAAAACAAACCCTTGGGTAAACTGCAGAAATCACAGAAAATCAGTGTAATCTTAGATGTTACAGCTTCATCAGCAGCAAATAATTTAATTGCTTTACATTATTTAAAGTTTTCCATTGGAACAGAATCAATAGGGTAAAAGTCATCTTCCTATTTATCATATAGCTATGCATTCACCTCATGATCTTATAGTAACCATTTTAAGAATTTGATATTACTTAAATGCTTTAGTTATTCTAAGGATTGCTGAGTCTGTACAGCAGATCACTAAGCTGCCAAATAAGTTCAGAATTGGTGCTACAGTGTTGGTTCTAAATCCTACAGGTCATCTGTCAGTTCAAAAAAAGCGTTGATGCTGCAGTTTCAACAATCCCTTCTGTGGTGAGTGAAAGAGAATCTATCCCATTTCTCTTCTTCAGTTTGTGGTCATTTGCTTATATTTGGGGTGAATTGTGGTACAGTATCTCTGCCTTCATTTTCATGGAATACTTACATTGTGTGCATATGTCTATAGCTGAAATGTTCTTCTCATAAAGACAGCATTCATGATAGATTAAACCCAATTAGAATGATTTCCACTTTCCAAAAGTCTCTTTCAAAAGAATGTCCCATTGAGAGGTACTGAGTTGGGCATTCACCATGTTAAATATAGAGTTTCACAACTCAGGCCATGATATATGTGTATGAAAAGTATTTTTAATTAAAAATATTACTTTTATATCTTATATCTTCCAAACAACTACTGATCTGCTGATATTCCACAGTTTTTCTATCTTACATATTTTTTCCAACAGAAATTTGAGTTTTGAATTTACAGAAATGTCTATACAGTCAAGACTCCCTTGTTTATATGGTCAATATGAACTGCTAAAATTTTATTTATTTTTAAATAACAATTTTTATTTTATATTCAGCCCTTTAATTTATTTAGCAATCATTCTGACATGAAACTATTTTGTTTTTTAAAGTACCTAAATATTTATTTCATAGTTATTTCTTGTAAAAATATCATTATAACACTTTCTGTGTTTAACTGTCTGTCTGTCTGTCTGTCTGTCTATACATCTACCCAGCTCTTTTATGTAGATCAAAGTTTATTTCCATATTTCAATGCTTACTGACTGTCTATATGCTTTCACCATGCTAGGTTCAAGTAACAGTGTTAAAGTATAACTCATATTTGGTTAGATAACTTTTCCCAATATTCATTCTCTAATATCCTGGAGTTTATAATTATTTGGACCCATTCCAGATAGCTTTTGTAGAGCTTTGTTGTCCTAGGTAGATTTTTTTTTTTCCTTTTACCCAGGTCAGTAAGCTTTTTATTGAAATCATTTTATATTTAATTTTGGTGAGAAAATACAGAAATGTTAGCCATTTCTTAAATTATTCAAGTTCTTTTATGATTCCCAGTAGAGGATTGTGATTTTATTCATATATTCTCACTCATTTCCTCTCATTGCTACTTAATGACAATTTATTTGGGGAAAGCTGCTATAATTTGACTTATTCATAAAAATTTATGCATATTACATTTCTAGTTATTGTTGCAATACAATGTCACTTTTTCACTTTTAGACTTTCTTTTATACCACAAGGAACATTAATTTTTCTGAGATTAAGCTCAAACAGCTGGATTACAACATAATGGATAAGGACTGAGTCAAATATTATTTTCCAATTTGAGTGCGCTTTAATTCCCTTGTGTATTTAAAGATAGGGATGAACTTTCCATTTTGAGGTATAATCTTCCCTCTTTAAAGTAACCAATGTTGGCAAGTCTTTGTGCAAATATAAGGGAAGTCTTCCATCTGATATTGTGTCCAACTAATGATGGTCATAGTAAGCTTTCAGCTTCATAATAAACTAGATCCTTATTCCAAATACAGAAGGATTCTATGAGGTCATTAATTAGACACGTGTTTTCCCTTTATTCTTTTCCTTTCTTAGGTTGGGAGGGGATGCTTCTGGCAGTTGAGTTCTTAGGATATAGAATTCAAGAGGAAGTATGTGTGTTTGTGTGTGTGTGTGTGTGTGTGCGCGTGTCCACGTAGTTGTTGCTGTTTGTGTTTAATAAAGTTACTGCTCTATCCATATTCAAGGAGAAAAAAATTTATGGGGAAGATTCCACCAAATAACTCAGACAGGAAGAGAGAAGATCATAAAGAGACTTCTTTTATACATTGTAATTTTCTCATGTTGTTCTTAAAAAAACACGCATAGTTTGTTAAACAATGAAGTGTTATGTAGGTGTTAAGTTGGTGGGGTATTAGAATAATTTAAAGCATAATGGAACAAGAAGAACTGCAGCAACCTGAAGAACTCTTTATGGTAACAGTGGAGTTGATACGTGGAAACTGCAGAGTGTAATTCTATGGATATGTAAGGACACTCTTCTTGAGGGATGTTCTGTAAGCCTTGAATGGTAGAATAGCTCTCTTAAATATAAATGGTTTATCTCAATGTATTATTTGGAAATTAAGGAAGTGTTTTTCTCATACACTTGCAACAGAAAATTAGCAATTTTATCATAAAGCAGAAACTTACCACTTGTTAATGTGAAGAAAGTATCTATGAGATGCTCATCTACAAATGGTGCCTCTAATTGAAAGTCCCACAACCAGGAGGTTATAAAGCATAACAAGGTGAACTTGTGGGTATTTTTAAACTGAATTTTATGGGAGAACGTAGTTTTGTCTCATGACTGAATTTGATAGCTCATTGTCAAGGATGTATCATCTCAATATTTTTTACTAGATTTTATCTGTAACAATCTGTGTTTGTTGGCTGAGTTACTTTGCCAGCTATCTCCATAATAAAAGAAAGAAGATTGTTGACTTGGGGTTGTAAAGACATAAAGGTTTTTAAATTATAATTCATAAGAGGTGTATGTCTCTTAAATCACAGCAAATCTCTAAAATGGTTGTGTTTAGCCTTTGTTGATATAAATATGTCAAATTGGTTCAATTAATGTATCCAAGATGAATACGACAAACTGGTAAAACACACTTGACATTTGTCGATGATCATAATGGAATTGTACAAGGTGCTGACTGACAGCTTGATAAAATCACAAAACAAAAAATTTCTGCAAAACAAAATATAAATGCTATTCCTGGATGTGATCATAAGGTAAACAGAGCAAACAAAAATCAAACATTAAAAAATATGCATTTATATGTATGTATATTCTATGCATATGTGTGTATGTGTATCATTTATTTATGATTCCTGGTTTTATATTGATAAGTGATATTGTTTATATTTTGTTTTAATTTTATAAAACTATATATAAATAATTATATCTAGAGACTTCCTGTGTGTTTTTCACAGTCTTTATTTTCCATAATATATTATAACACAATCATGCTCAAAAGCATGAAAGAGCTTACTTTAAGAATCATATGGGTTCATAGTCATATATTAAAGTACTTTCTAGAACACTTTATTTTCTTTATGTTAAACACTTTCAGAATCTAATTTGGCTATTGCTGTTTTCCAGAAAAGCATTCATTACATTTAAATGTCCATTCAAAAAGGTGTATAATGAGAAGTTTAAAATGATAGTTGTGTTTACTTAGAATCAATTCAGCTGGGAAGATGATAAATGAAAAAAAAAGTCAATGGATTTAAATATGGTCAATACTTGTTCACAAATTTAGATTACCTTTGTTTCTTGTCTTTTATAACATAATTCTAGAGATGGGATCATTCATTCTACCTTATAACTTTGTTCTATTCACTGCTCATTTTCTGGTCCATTAAATTTTTCAGTCATATTTATGAATTAACTCTTAAATACTTTAGTTATGTACATTAAGGAAGGTACACATCTGTGAATTTATCTTTGGATAATTTCTTATTATGTGTTTAATTTTCCCATTGGTTTATGGCTTTTGTATTGCTTTACTTTGCATTGCTTTACTGACTTAGAACTCATGACACCCCTGCCTCTGTGACCAGTCATGATGTAGACATATGTCTCCAATCTTGGTTCTGAGTTAGTTTTCATTTGATGGCAAACTTTAAATTTAAACATTCATAAATGCATGAGAATTGTCAAGAATTAAAGGTCACTTTGATCTACATCGTGAGTTCTAGGTCAGCCTCAGCTACAAAGTGATGCCTTTTTTTCAAAACATAAATAAAATAAATCATTTTTAGAATCCAATATTCAGTAACTTAGGAGAAATTAATTTCACTTGTATCTAGATAGTTTTACCATATGTCTATGTGTTGGTTTTATTTGAAGACAAGTTCCCATTCTCTAGTCTAGAATGACTTCAAATTTGTGGTCTTGTCTCCTACATGTTGGGAATACTTGTTTTCTCCACCATAACTGGTGCTTTTTTTTATATGAAGTGTGATTTTAGTTAGCCACTGTGTGAGCTCAAGAAGTGAGACAATGAGGCATAAACAGAGGTGTTAGCCCTGCCAGAGCTCAGCAGAAGGAACTACTATCATAGTAAGAGCCATACTGGACAGTCGAAACCTAAGTAACTGAACTCAGGTGTTTTTATTGATTCAGAACTCCTCAGATGTTTTACTGATAGCATGTGCAGATCATGTGCAATCAAACATTCCCCACATAAATCCAATACCTTCACACAATGCAAAACACCAAACCTAGGCACTCATCCAACAGTGCACAAAACAGTTAATTTATACATAACTAAAAATAAACTTCCACAACATGATTTTTCTACTTTGCATTGTGATATATGACATATAATAGACTTACTGGTGCTGGCAAAATATTTTACATAAATTCAATATTTCTTGGTATGTCAAATTCTTTTGTTTTATCTACCAGCTATGCTGCTTGACACAAGTGAGTTGTGGATTATATCTATTAATATATATTCTTTTATCATTTAATATGGCAGCTTACCTGAATTCTACTGTGTAGAATTTCATTTATTATAGTGTGTCTTCCCTTGTTGTTCCCAAATTCACTTGTTGATGTTCTAAGCCGCAGTATACCAGCATCTGAGTGTATTTGTAGACAATGTCATCATGGGTGTAGTTAATCAAAGTGAATTGTACATATGTATATATATGTATACATGTATACATATATATGTGTATATATAATATGTATGTATATATGTGTATGTGTGTATACATATATATGTATATATATATACATATGTGTTTGTGTGTATGTGTTTGTGTGTGTGTGTGTGTGTGTATACATATAAATTTATCTTAAAGTAGTTATGCCAAAAGTAGTAATTTGAGTGTGCAATAATTCCAAAACAAGGTTGCCACGATTAAGTCACCATAGGTTTTATACTGTTATCAGGAATTCTGTAGGGCAGACTGAGCCTTTTTCTTTGCTGCTTTAGAACAAAATGGCAATGTTTAGTATGACATATAACATGCACAGGAATTTGAGAAACATTGTATATTATTCATGGCATGAGTTGATTATTAATATTTCTTGTAGCACAGCATTTACAAATATGAAATTTGAGGTTAAAGAGTAAAATGACTGTCCAAGGCTGACTGACACTTGTGATAGGTACTGGTATTGATACTTATTCAAAGCAGTGCGTATGTGGCATTCCATATTTTGGGATGTTAACTGCTTAGTTGTAAATAAAACATTTATAAAACAGTATAATAGATACCAGTGGCTGTTTCTCTCAAAAGCTGCATTTTGAAAAGTGAAGGATTTTTACTTCAAGTTCCACAAATGTAACTCCATTCCACTACCCTTGCACATCATATACAAAGTTATTTCAGACAAATAAAAAAAAACATAAAGTACATGCTTCTGGAAACATTTCCTAGCACATCTTTGTAATGGTGGGAAATCTGATGTGGAATTCATAATCATGAAGAATAGGCACTGAGGTGAAGGCTCCGGCATCAGTGTGCTTACCATACAGGCAAAAGGACCAGCATTTGGAAATTTGGAAATACTAAGTGAGCAAGGCCATTCACCTATAATTCCAGCCAGGCAAAGTGTAAACAGATCTGCAGAACAAGCTGGCTAGCTCTGATTCATACCGGCCAAATCTGGATTTAAAGGGTCTTTCATTAAATAATGCAGAGGGTGGTTGAATAAGGCTCCCAAAATGATGCTCGGGCCTACACTGCATGTGGACTGCATATCCACAGAGAGGCATACTTGCGCTGTGCAAACACATGCATGTACACATGTGCAAACACGTGTACACATAGGCTTGCACATGACATAGATATACACATGGAAGAAGAAAACATATTAATAGCTCATATAGACTTAACAGTTGAAATTATACGACTTGTTCTGTATCTCTGTTATTGAACGACCCCATACCACCACACTGACAATACTATCTAGCCACATACTTTGCATATCACTAATTTTCCCGTAAACTTATTTGAAATGCATCAACTATATCTCAGTATCCCCAAAAGTATATATGTTTCACTAATTTACAAGAACGATAGAATGGATACCTATTGCACCTAGATGATACTTATTTGGCATAGCTTATACAACATTTGGAATATCTTGGGCATTTAATATGTGAGTTTATCTTATTTATCATTTAATTATTTTTTTCTCATCCGTACAGAAGACATATTGCACCTAGAAATAGACTTTAATTTTTCCTACATAAAATACTACCTTTATAGACTGCTTTCCTCATTGCAGCATTTATTTGCATTTTTCCTCTCCGTGATAGCTTAGTAATATGATTTCAACAGTTTCTATTTGAACTGCAGTTACCGGCTGACTCGGGAGCCAGAGAGACTGTCTCCAAGCAGACAGGTGTACAATGGGAAAGTATTACTCCCAACTTTGCAGAGCCCAGGCGACTTCTAGGTTATTATTGGCTTTAATTATCACTCGCCTGAGCTGCGATATTCTTTACTGTTGGTGAAGCAGCACTCTGCAGAGTGTGAAATCCTTTCCTGCTTTTGAAAATACCCAAGAAATGAACTGAATCGCTTCCAATCTGCTGTAACTACTGAACACCCACTGATAAGTATAAGCAAGGGGCAAATTTATCATCACCAATAGAAAATGGGCTTTTTGAAAGTGAAATTTGAGACATCTAGCTGGCTGCTTACTACCAGAGAAATCAGCTAAACCAAATCTACTTTCATTTTAAACTCACGGGCATTTTATTTTCCCTGATTGGTATTCAAGCTGATAAAAAGCAGTCTATTTTTATGTCTGCACTTTATTTAGTGATATAAAATTTAAACTCTAAAATATCAGGATAAATAGTTCTCATAGTTATAACCATTAGCTCCCAGCTTCCCTTCCCTCTACAATGTCTGTGTCTTTCCTTCACTGTTTCAAGTACAAATCATACAAACTCTTGGACTTTGAAAGACTTCATTTAGTTTTTTTCAGGGGGTGAGGCTCTTAAGGTAAGACTTCTATAAACACACAGAATAAAGACATGCTATTCAGACCAAAATCAGTTCCCAATGGTTCATTTCTCAATACCACTATAGAGTTTCAATAGGTCCTTTGATTCTCATACGACAACAGTGAAGTCCCTACTTGTCCCCTATTCTGATCTATGAAAAAGAGGAAAAGAACTATGAAAGAAAGATTGGGAAAAAGTGAGGGAGTTATACATAAGAGCAATGAGATATTTTCTATGCCTTATTATTTGAATTATCTAAACAAGAAAGAATTATTACAAATTAAAAGAATAAAAATCAACAGTTTTACTTAAGAACATTTAGTTTCAAACTGCATTTAATATAACAATTTAGCCTAAAGATCATCAGTGTCATAAGACTTTAGTTTTCTCATTTATATAAATTTAATTGAAAGTTTCGAGATTTTTCTCTACAACGGTGTTTTCATTTCTAAACCCGAGAGCTATGATTGACTTATTACTATATTAAAAATTCTATGTTTGTCTGAGACATAGCAGGTAGCCAGCGACATGACAAAAAAAATGTATGAACAGGAGACTGTCATTTACTGATGTTCAATGTTACATTTCTCGTGTGTGCCTGCAATTTCTAAATCTTGTAGTTCTTGAAATTATAGGTATGAGAACCACGAGGTAAATCAAATCAGAGAAAAACAATAACTGTGAAATCAGTTTCTTTTGCTTCCGCTGTCTTGTTTCTACAGATGTTTGAAATAGAAAAACCTGTAGTGGTTTTATAAATGGCAGAGGGACCTTGATCTTAGGCAACAGGAGATTTGAAAGCTTTTTTCTTCATAAAATGTAGTTTTACTTTCAACCTCTGAAGTTGAACCTCATTATTCAGAAATATCAGCACTCAGAAGATTAGGAGACAATTCTACATATTTTAATTGTGTGACAATTCATGAGTATTTTAATTTTGAAACTCATGAATACTTTGTAAAATTTCCACTTTCCTATTCCTATTCTAACATATTATTATAATATAATACATATTAAAACCCAATGTTTCATTAAAAATAAAAGAGGAGATGTAAATGTCTGGGCTTTGGGTGAAGAGTGAAGAAAAGGGAAATAAAAACAAGTAAGTGACCCCAAAGGGGATAATTTTGCTTGAAATAAGCATACCAAGTGAATCCACAGAATATTTTCAAAATTTTAACAGAACCTCTTCTATTTCTTAAAAATGACAGTTGAACGTGTATCATATAAAGATTCAGAATTTAACCACAATCACTTCAGAGTAAGCACTTCTCTCAGAGATCTGTGCTGTGTTCTCACAATTGTGGGTGTCCCTTTGCTAGCATGCTAAGACTAAACATGCAAATTGCCTCTGTGTCGTGGCACTGCAGGTCACCTGGAAACTTGCCATTTGTGCTATTATGATCTGAGCCAGAGCCAATTTCCTTCAGACCATATTTTTTAAGCTCAAGGGCATTATCCAAAAGCAGTCAAAATGACATGACACTACGAATATGAGCAAAATGAACATCCGGCAAAGATATTCAAAGGAATATGACTGAGATAAAAACCGGTTTTAAAGACCTGCCCAGCAATTCAGATGGTGCAGTATCTTTAAGTTTTAAACACATTGAGAAAGGGTGTATGAATTGCTCTTCCAATTCTGTGGTACTTTTTTGAAAGAAATGGGAGTATGACTAGGCTGCATTTTCAGTTAAAATACTTTCAAATTTGGTCTGAATGAAATAAAAATGGCATGAAAATGTCAGTTGAGCCTTATAAGATTTAGGGTATGCCTCTTAGAGATTTAGTGGAAGGCAGGTATCAGTAACCCCGGCAGTTCATCACATTCTCATTTCATCTTCAGTGTGGACATTTTTAGACATGACTTATAGGAAGGAGAATAAGAACCCTTCACTACCCAATAACCACGGCACTGAAGACATGTTTAAGTGGAAATGTTTACTTAGGAATGATTACTTGACTTATTCAAATGTGTAATTCAAATCCAAATTTAAAACGCTTGGTTTTCTTTATTTACTAAGTAAAAATTTTGCTATCGTTTACTTCACAGTTACCAAAATATTTAAATAACAGTACCATTTTGCTCCTCAAATCATATTAAATAACAGAATAGAATATTTACTTTGTATGATTCCTGATTTGCAGCAAAGATGAAAATTAGAAGTTACTAACCATGATAGACAAGATGTTTGAAAAAATTAGGTACGAAGTTTCTCTTTGGACAGCTGAAAGGCAAGAATGGGGAATAAAACAATGATAAGATGCTGAGATCCTGTCCATTTGGTTGTACGATTATGAAAATAGACGAAGGAATAACAAGGTGTAAGAGCGGTGTCTGTGAAGCACGGGGACAAGGGTCTAAGGTGATGGAAGAGTTGATTTCAGTTGCTATTGAAAGACGGAAGTTTGGAAATAGCAACATAAAAGTTTGGCTACAATAAGGCTGTTTAGACATATGTGTCTGTCTCTGTGACGTCCTTCTGATTAATATAGGTTTACATAAATGTCAGACTTCACGGAGCTCTCATAGTCCCATCATTCAGGTACTGTTCCTTTGTGCTTCCGCCATCTTCACCTCTCAGGTTTCCATCAAAACACCGTGACCTACTGAGTTCTGTCGGTTTCGGGAGAACAGAAATCACACCTCACTATCACTTCTGTTGCTCAATAAATTTTCAATAAGTTAACATACTTGCTAACCTTGTTTTTTTTGTTTGAAAATGAATGCATTCGGCAAATTTAAATTTCTTCTTGATTTAAAGCAGTGTTTTTCAACCTGTGAGTCATGACCCTTTGGGGGTCTAAGAACAACCCTTTTACCCAGGTGACCTAAAACCATCTACATAACAAATGTTTACCTTACAATTTATAACAGTAGCAAAATTACAGTTATGAAGTAGCAACAAAAATAACTTTATGGTTGGGGGTTCACCACCACATGTGGTACTATATTAAAGGGTTGCAGCATTAGGGAGGTTGAGAACCACTGATTTAGAGGTTTATATTCTATAGCAGATATCCTTAAGAGTATTGCAATAAATCAAACTATGTTGAAAATTCATCTATACCAGTCAGAACAGCCAAGATCAATAAAATAAATGACAGCTCCTGCTGGCAAGGATGTGGAGTAAGGGAACCACTTATCCAATGTTAGTGGGACTTCAGATATGCACAATCACTATGGAAATCAGTGTGATGCTTCCTCAGGAAGCTGGGAATAGATATTCTTCAAAATCCAGCTGTCTTTGGCATAGACCCCAAGGCTGCTTCATCCTACTGCAGGTACATTTGTTCAATCGTGTTCATTGTTGCTCTATTCATAGTAGACAGAAATTGCAAATAGTCTACATATCCATTAGTGGATGAATGGATATAGAAACTGTGGTGTATTTACACAAAAGAATATTATTCGGCAATTAGAAGAAGTGAAATTTGCAGGAAAGTGGATGGAACTAGGAAAAAGAAATCACAGTGGTTGGGTTAACCCAGACCCAGGAAGATAGATGTAGTATGTATTACTTTATTTGAAGATGTTAGCTGTTAAGTAAAAATAGGCCAAAACCTATATAACCACATGGTTAGGTACAGAATGAAGGATTAGTGGGGAGGGATGGAACTCACTAAGAAGAGGAAATAGAACAGATAGTTATGGCTGTATGAAGAGGAACTGGAACTGAAGAATCAAATGGGGAGGGATGAAGGTGTTAGGCAGGGAACATAGGGAGGGGCAGGTAAAACTAAGGCTAATTAAGGGGTCTTCTGGAAACTTAATAAAGTAGAAACGTCCTAAAAAATACACATGTACAAAGGTAATCTGAAGGAAATTATAAAAACAAAGCAAAACAACAACAAAAAAAACCCAGGTGAAATAGAACACCAATTAAACATTCGTTTTCACCAAATGAAGCTTCTAGTATTAGGAATAGGGTTACATCTAATTGATTTGTTAGCCAAAGAAGTCCTTTTCAAACCCTCAAAAAACCTAGTCTATTTCCAAGACTATTTGTTCCTCTCCACAAACAGACAGTAAGGCCCCATTATTGAGTATAACACTGAATATACACAACTCATTAAATGTGGAAAAGTCAAGCTAATACCTACCTAGAGCATTCACCATTACTAACTAGTGTCCATGGTACTGGAAAGTACTCTGCATGCTACCAAAGATAAAAGGAACCAACTCTGGTACAAATTCTTTGATCTACATTGATAACCTGCTCGTAAGATACGCTAGTGCAATAGTGCCACAAAGCTTGTGGGACTGATCAATTAAAATTTGATTGGATTTAAGGGTCACTCCATGAGATGGAACTCTCACCTGACACTACCTGGGTGACAACGATCAAGGTAGGCCATGCACCTAGGGGAAAACCAAACAATACTGTTCTGCTAAACGAACATAGTCACAAAATGACTTCTGACAACATTCTGCTCCATAGATCAGAGCCTTACTCAATATCATCCTAAAAGCTTCCTTCTGCAGTTGGAACAAGTAGAGAAACCCACAGCTGGTATGTGCAGAATCACAGACCTTGAAACCCTCAGTCTAAACACATTCCTCCTCCCCTCAGTGCTCAGGGAACTCTGCGGAAGAGGAAGCAGAGAGATTCTAAGAACCAAGGGGATGAAGGACACCAAGGAAACAAGGTCTATGCACATATGAACTCACAGAGAACACAGGACTCCCAGAGTTTATGTCAGATGATGTGCCAGAGCTGAGAGAAGTGCACACAAGTCCCAGTCACTAACCCAGATGCTTTCTCCAGTTAACCACTCCCAAAAGAAAATTAACTGTCTCTAAAGGAGTCTCACTGGGGATACAAACCACTCTTAGGACAGACCCCATGCGCAGTAGTATACGACCAACACAAAAATGAACTCAATGGCATTTTTTGAGATTCTTTGACACATAATTTTTTTCAGTCATTTTTTTTTCATTTTTTTTTAAACTTACAAGTCCTTGCATATATATTATAGCTTCCTGTTTTGTACTTTTATGGGATTCTTGGGTGTAAAGGTGTGTGTCTCTGTCCATATGTGTTTTTTGTGCTTTTTCTTTTTATCTTTTTCTTCTGTTCATTTTTTCTTATTCTGGTTTGTTTTTTTGTTTCAAATTATTTGTTTTTATTTTATGATTATTCCCTAGATTCCTGTTTGTTTTCTAATGAAAGGAAGCAAGGGTGTAGATCTCCATAGAAGGGGAAGGGGCAGTTTTTGGAATGAGTTGAGTTGGGGGAAACAATAATCAGAACGTATTGTATGAAAAAAATATTTCAAAGAAAAATGGCAAATGGCAGAAAAGAAAAAAAAAATTTAAATGTGTCTCAGCAGTTGCATGGGGATCCAAATTCCTTTTATTATTTTACTGCAAATGAGACTTCTTGTAAGAAGTTTGTAAAATTGTGAGTTTATGCCTGGAAAGTAGAGGAAGGTTGGCTCACTGTTGTGGTTGTATTTTTATTAGAAACATCTCTCTGTAAAGATAATGCTGTCTCACCAGGTTCGGTGGCACATGACTTTAACCCAGCACTCCAGAAGTAGAGGCAGGCAGGTCTTTCTGAGTTTCAGGACAGCCTGGTCCATGTAAAGAGTTCCAGGCCAGCAGGAGCTATACAGTGTGTGTGTGTGTGTGTGTGTGTGTGTGTGTGTGTGTGTGTGTGTGTATTCCGATGTATTAATATTACTATAATCTTATCTGACCTTAGAAGTCATGAAATAACACTCAAAATAAACTGGCATTAATTTACACTAACAAAATACAAGAATGTATGTGTGTGTGTGTATAAAGATTTATCAACATCCATTTTTTATACTGAAATGGGATACTAAAAAATTAAAGGATAGAAAGTCATAACCAGATTTTAAGGGGGAATTGTAATATTTTTTTTAAATTTCATGTTTATGTGTGCTTTGCCTACTTGTATGTCTGTGTACCATATTATACCTGGTTTTTGCATAAGTTAGAAAAGGACATCAGATTCCTTAGAACTGGAGTTACAGAGGTTGTGAGCTATCATGTGGGTGCTGGAAATTAATCCCAGGTTCTCTGGAAAAACAGCAAATTCTCTTCATCCTCAAATACTACTTTCTTTGTTGCTGTTGTTGTTGTTTTGTTTTGCTTTGCTTTGGTTTGCTTTGCTTTGGTTTGCTTTGCTTTGCTTTGCTTTGCTTTGCTTTTTCAGGATAGGGTTTCTCTATTGTAATTCTGGCTGTCCTAGAACACACTAAATAGAACAGGCTGTCCTTGAACTCACAGAGAGAGATTAACAGGAAGAAAACTAGAACATAAGGCATTTGCCAGGGACATCCCCACTTATAAGCAAAACAAAACTGCGTATTTGGTTGTGTTTGTATATGTACATGTATATTATATATATATATATATATATATATATATATATATACACACATATATGTGTATATATCACTAACTTATTTTATATACACAACATTCCATGAGAACTTTGAATCTGAAACAATAGATTCAAATCAGTTAATTATTTTGAACTAAACACAACTAATCAATAAGAGGATACATGTTCTAAAGCTAGAAATTTGTGTCTAGTCCCCAACTGGAAGTTTTATTCTATTTGAGCACTCAGGAGGCAAATACGAAGACCAAGGGCAAGTTGCAGGAGGAAGGTTTTATTTCTTCTTACACTTACAGGTCATATTGCCTTATTGAGGGAAGTCAAGGCAGGACTACCTGCTGTTTAATGCAGAGTACACTCAACCAGGTAATTTACTCACAACCAAGGAAGTACATCATAAGTAATGGATCAAATCTGTGCTCTGCCTTGTTCTCTGGCTCATTCACAGGCTGATGCTTTGCTAGCTGTCTTACATACCCAGTATCACCTAACTTGGGATTGTTGCCACTTATAGGCTAGACCTTCACATAGCATTAAATAATCAAGACAATTCCTCATAATGCCCACAGTTTAATCTGATCTAGGCAATCCCTTAATTGAGGCTTCCCCTTCAGATGAGTGCAGACTGTGTCCAGTTGATTATAAAAGCTAATTATGGGAGATTTTTATATGATTTTTGTCATTGTCCAAAAGCAAAAGACACACAAAAAATATGTAGTTTATTATACATATTAGACATAATGTGTCAGTTACAGGTTTTAGACCAGAAACTTCTCTAGCACACTGCTGTAATGAATACTTTAGGTAATTGTTAGTTATAAAACATGGTATTTATAAACAATTCTTAATGCAGAAAATGTACAATAAAAGTAGTAACCTTTAGGAATTTTCAGCTCCATTATGACATAATAACAACATCATATGCACAGTGCATTTCTGATTAAAAATGTTCATGCATAAATATTTCACATTTGACTCAGCATATGGAGAATTAGCAGATCTTTGTGTGAAGAAGCATGGACTATGGAATCAGATTGACTGGGTTTGAGTTCATCCTGACTCTTAAGATGTATGGTCTTAGGCAAAGTATGTAATTTCTCCTCATCTTTCAAATGAGATTATAGTTATATACATTATTATAAAGTTGAGAATATTACTATTTTTATAGTACCTTCAGTGTCACATAAAATCTCTGTACCTGTTTCAGCAAGCAGTTTTCCTGAAGGGAAGAGATTGTGATCACTACAAGACGTACAGTAGGTATACCTTTAGATTGTAATCATGGAACTTTGAACAAAATTCAACAGAACAAGACAGACAGAAAATAAAAAGAGTACATATTAAGTAAGTCACAATGGACACAAGGTTTTCAACTGAAACTCTAATTGAGTACAAATTATTATTATAATGTTTGAAAAATAAACAACTGTGTTATATTTTTAAAAACACAATAAAATAAAGTTGTATCTTTTTTGAACCAATACAGAATTTTTTAAGGTTAAGACACTCACATATATGGAAATGCTATCCTTTCATGCATGTTCATTGCGCCTAGCTTTTTCCGACCACGGGATAGCTGACATTCTGGGCTGGGTTATTCTTTGTTATTGGACTCACTACTAAGCCTTTTTTTATTCTTACATAGTTTTCTTGTATAGAATATTTACATATCCATCATTAAGTTCAATCCACATTCTGCTATCAGCAAGTACTTATTGACCGAGCTTTCTGTAACCTAGAAAGAGTAAGTCCAGAAGTACAACTGAATATTTAACAGTCTTGTTTTTATCTTGATGTGGAAACAAAAGGCACATGAACTTATTGAGAAGCCTGATAAACCTTTTCCATCATATCAGATTTTAAATCAAGTAAGCATTCACTATTTGCAATGAAGCTTACTTACTACATATGTACTATGTATTTTTAGGCTTCATAAAATTAAAAATTAACTTAAGATATAACAATAATTTATAGTTAATAGTGATATTTTACATGCCCCAAAGGGGCAGTAGTTAAAATATAAAGCAATCATGGGAAGACTTTGATTAAAGAAAGCAGAAAATTAATCAATAAAATTGTGAGTTTGCCACAATGGCAGGAGAGTCCATCTGTACTTAGCAACCTAATACTATCTAACATATGCAACTGTTAAAATTAACTTAGAACTCTACAGTCAATTCTACCATGTTTAAACTACTATTCTAATTTGTCCAATTTATTCTTAAATTGTACTCACTGCCTAATGTAAAATGTTTTTAAATGTACTTTCAGGGGCCCCAGATTTTTAGTTAGTTAGTTAGTTTGTTTGTTTGTTTCTTCTCTCATATAATAATCCCAACACCCTTCTTCTGCTTCCTCCACTCCTCCCAGCTCCCCTCCTCTCCGCTTTTGATCAGATATAACGCCCACCTCCCACAGAACCCGGAACTCTCCCCAGGAAAGAGCATCCCCCACCTCCTACGCCAGAATTACTGCACAAATTGGCATAGAAAGATTGAATAGTGTCAGGCACTATTCCCTACTTCAAGGTTGGACTACACAACCCAGCAAAAGAAGGGTCTCAAGTGCAGGCAAAATGTTCAGAGACACACCCATCCACTCCAGTCTGTATGAGTTCTGCAAAAACACCAAGCCAAGCAACCTCAAGAAATATTGGGCAGGGGGAGGGCAGCCAATTCCATGTCTGCTGTTTCAGGCTCTGTGAGCCTCTAAGAGTGCTGGTCAACTGGCTCCGTGGGGCTTGTTCTCTTAGTGTCCTCGATTCCTCTGGTCCTCAAAATTCCTCTTCTACCTCTTCCATGGGATTTCAAAACTCTGCACTTTTTGGGCCTTGTGCCTCTGCATCTGCTCACTTCAGGTGCTGTAGGGAGCTTCTCTGAAGGGGACTGAGCTAGGCACGATCTACGAGGAGAGGAGTATAACCTTGGAAGTCCTCTCCTGGTTATCCAGTATGTAGTTACTGGTCTGCCCTAGTATCAGTCATTGGTTCCCTCCTTTAGCATGGGGTTCTGTCCTTCTATTGTCTCTGTGGATCTTTCAAGAGCATAGGTCAAAGATTTTGTGGCTGGGAAGGTTTTCCAGAACCACCACTGGAAGCCTTGCGTTGATAGAGGAGATGATCTGTTTAGGCTCCCAATCCTGCATAGATTTTTAGAAGCTTATTTTACTTTGCCCAGGTTGCCAAAGTAAAACACAATGAAATACTGAAATTCATGTTAGTATTACTTCATCACCTGAGTCACAAAAAGGCCCATCTTTTCCTTCTAATCCCATACAAAAGCAAAACTATCAAGTGTTTCCCTTAAATCCTATTCCCAGACACTGCTTCCAGGCAAGTGTTCTTGCTGCTGCTTTCTTAATAGGAGATGCCTTTGTCAGTCAAGTTCCTCATGCTGATCACATTCATTATTCAACAAATTATATTTATCCTAAGTTAGTTTATAGTGGCATAAAATTTGAGCAAATTGTATATCAGGCTTTTTCACAAAATTGATCAATATAGTTTATGGACAAATTACCACGCTGCCTTCTTGAACAGCACAAATAATGAATTAACAATTAAACATAGAAATTTATATGCTAAGTATTTTATTTTATAATCCATAATCCTTTAAAACACTTCATTGTACTTCATCACTTTTTTTTTTAAGTTAGGAGATTTGAGATAGCTACTATAAGAGCATAAGACACACTACGATTTTGGTAACTTGGAAAACCTAAACATGGAAATAAAATTTCAAAGATGAATATAAATTTGCTAATTTGTGGACCCCTAGGGAAACAAAAATAATTTCAGGACTAAATTTTTATTTGTTTTCCATTGCTCAGCTTAGTATCTGTTATATGAAAATAATAGACATTAGCTACAGAAACAAAAAAAGGAAAAGATTTTGAAATAACAGTTTGTAATAAAGTAATATATATATGTGTGTGTATATATATATATATACCCATCATGTATTTTAAAATACTATTTTCTGGAAATCAGACATTTAGTTTTGTTCTTGGAGGGCAAATATGACCTTCCAAAAACATGTTATCAATACTCATTTGACTGAGTATGTTTGTCACAAACCAACTAAGGGACACTCCCAATTCAAACAACATCAAAAACTATAGCAAAGTATATGAAAGTGACAATGTACAGAAGGGTTAGTCATATATTGTATAAAATATTAGCCTATACAGGATGTTAATATGAGACCAAGTACAGGCATGATGAACCTCCAAAGCAACCACAGGATAAATATGTGGTGTTAAAAGAGCTAATGAGATTAAGACCCACATGTTACCAATTTGAGTAATGTGAAAAATTGAGGTAGTCAAAGAATCAGCTATATAACGAGTCCATTAAACCTGAATTAGTGAAATAGTAAACAGTAAGAAAAAAATAAGAAAGCTGGTGAATCCAGGGAGTAAATGAAGGCAAAGGTGGCATGTGTACATATTAGATGAGGAGAAAATAGAGTTTTAAGGAACAACATAGCTGTAATTCAGAAATGTGGGAAGGATATGAAATGAGCACTTAGTTTTAAGACCTGTTTACGAAAATTGACAAAGTGTTCTGACACTTCTATTCTTGTTTGAAGGCTGCGGGATCAAAGTACCTGATTATGTGGGGCTCCATTTAGTTAATGACAGAAAAAATTTATAAAATTTATTTTAAAATTTATAAAATTGGAAAATTTATAAAATTCTAGAAGAAAAAAATTAAAATATTTTAATTCGAATAGAAAAGAAAACTTAAAAATACTTAGAATTTTTTTCTGTACAATGAGTGATTTTATTTTCAATTTGTATCAGAACTGATATGAATTGGTTTTTTTTTCCCAATTTAAAAATAATTTTCCTATCTTATAGAGCTTATACAATCAATGCATCCTGTCTTACCCCCTTCCCCTCCGTCCATGTTAACTAAGATCTAGCACTATAATGAATAGGTTGTAGAGAGAAAGGAACAACTTTGTTCCTGATTTGAGTGGAAATGCTTAAAGTTTGTCTCCATTTAGGTTGGTGTTGGCTCTGGCCGTGCTGTAAACCGTTTCTCTTATTCTGAGTTATGTGCCCAGCATTTCTCGTCTCCCCAAGACTTTTATTATGAAGTTGTGGGTTTGGTCCAAGCACTTCTCTACATGTAATTAGTCAGTCATGTGGGTTTTCCTTCAGTTTACATGGTAGAATATATCCATCAATGGACCTAATTTAACCCTGACTGCGTCTCTGGGGTTAAGCCTCCTTGTTCATGGTGTCACATCTTTTTGATGTCTTCTTGAATTAATTTTGCTGGTATTTTATGAGAATTTTTGTGTCTATGTTTATAAGGGAAATTGGTGTGTAATTCTATTTCTTCATTTGGTTTCTATGTGGTTTAATTATCGGAGTAACTGTAGCTTTGTAAAAAAAAATAGGCAAAGTTCCTTCTGTTCCTATCTTTGTGGAATAATTTGAGGACTATTGGTGATAATTCTGTGAAAATCTAGTAGAATACTATAAAACAAAAAAATCTGTCCCTGTGGGGTTTGTTTGCCTGATTTTGGTTTTTTGTTTTATTTTGTTTTTTGGTGGGAGACATAATTACTGCTTCTGTATCCGTAGGGTAATAGGATATCTTCAGTGTCTGTTGTTATGTCCCCACTTCTGTCTCTAATTTTGTTAATTTGGATATTAATTCTCTGACTTTTAATTTGTCTAAGGGTTTATGCACCATCTTAGTTTCCTCAACTCTTTCTGTTACTGCTTTTTTTGTTGTTGTTGTTTCTGTTTGTTTCTATTTTACTGATTTTAGCCCGGAATTTTATTATTTCTTGGCATCTCTTCCTTTTGGATTTTATTTCTTCTTTTCAGTCTAAAGTTTTCATAAGTTAATAATATGAGATCTTTCCAATATTTTTCTGTAGGCATTTAATGCTATGAACATGCCTCTTAGAACAGCCTTCAGTGTGTCCCACAAATTTGGGTATTTTTCTTTCCATTTACATTCAATTCCAAACATTCTTAATTTATTTTTCTTCATATTGATTTATTTTTTATTCAGTACTGAATTGTTCAACTTCAACTAGTTTGTGAGGTCTTTGGTTTCTGTGTTATTGATGCTATCCAGCTTTAAACCGTGGTGGTCAGATAGGATAGTGGGTATTATTTCAGTTTTCTTGTATCTGTTGAGACATGCTTGTGTTCAAGAATGTGGGCAAATCTGGAGAAAGTTACATGAATTGATTTTGTGTTTGGGTGAAATCTTCTGTAAATGTGTTTTTTTTAATGTAATATGTTTTACATATGTAAATATGTAACCAAATGTTAGGTCCATTTGGTTAGTGATGAAAAAGACCTTAATATAAGTCCAGAAATACTGATTCTGATATAAGAGAAAGTGTGGAATAGTCTTGATCTGATTGGCACAAGAAAAGACTTTACAAACAGATTACTAGTTAGCACAGGCACTATTTCCACTATTTCATAAATGGAACCTTATGAAACTGAAAAACTTCTGTTTGATAAATCATACCATCATTCAGAAAAATTGGCAGGCCAGAATGGGAAATATTTTTTACAACTACTCAGAGCTGATATAAAAATATGTAAAGGACTAATATCAAAAAATATGTAAAGAATTTAAAGAAACTAAACATCAAAAAAACAAACAACCCAGTTAGAATGAGTTACAGATTTAAAAAGAGAATTCTCCAAAGAAGAAACACATATGGCTGAGAAATATTTAAGGAAATGTTCAATACCATTAGTCATAAGGAAAATGCAAATCAAAATTATTTTGAGATTTCATCTTACACCAGTCAGAATGGCCAAGATTATTAAAACAAATAACAGCCTCATGCTAGTGAGGATGTAGAGTAAGTGAACACTCACCCATTGCTCATGGGAGTGCAAACTTATACAGCCACCATGGAAATCAGTGTAGTGATTTCTCAGTAAGATGGGAATCAATCCACCTCACAATCTACCTACACCACTCTTGGGCATATACCCAAAGGACTCTACAAAGTATCCTACTTCGGGGATACTTGCGTAACTAAGTTTATTGCTACTCTATTCACAATAGCCAGAAGTTGGAAATGTGTTATATTTAGATTATATTAGATTATTTATATTATATTATATAATAAATTAGGATAGATTAGATTATGGTATATTACTCAGCTGATAGAAAAATGAAATCATGAAACTTGCATGGAGTTACAAAAAATATCATCATTATTATGGTAATCTAGACCCAAAAAGACAAATATGATATATATACCCTTATTTGTAGATGTTGGCTGTTAAGTCTCTGATAAGCAAGGTGACAACAAATGTTAGGTATAAAATAAGGGAATAGAGAGTGAGAACTGGATCTCCCAAGGAAAGAAATAGAAGTGATATTATGGATGAACAGGTGGGGAACAGTAATAGGAGGATAAAAAGAGAGGAAGCAAAGAAGCAGGTGGGGATGTGGGGGAAGGGAAACCTAAAACTAAGAGGCTTTTGAGGGGTCATATGTAAACCTAATACAGGAGATGTTCCTAAAATATATGCATGTAAGAAGGTGATCTAAATAAAATTGCCAAATAACCAGGGAGATGGAGCCCTGACTGGACATCTCTTTTTATGAGATTAAGCTTCCAGTGCCAGTAATGGGATGCATTGTTATTGGTCATAAGGCTCCAATAAAAACCCCAAATAACCCTGTGAATTGCAAAGGATAGTGGTTGCTCTCCACAAATGGACAGGAAAGGCCAGATGCTTAGGACAACACCCATACAACTAATTGAATATGGTGAAGTCAAGTTGGTGCCTACCTAATGACTTCACCCCTCTGGACCATTGTTCATGGTACTGGAAGTCACTCTACATGCTACCAAAAGGAAAAGATAAACACCAAATGAGCTACAAAATCTATGATCTACAATAATAACTTTCCTGCAAGGTGTACTAGCGCAAGGGTGGTACAAACATTGTGGAAGTAATCTACCAATATTTGGGTTGACTTAAGCCCCACGTCATGAAGTAGAAATTCTCCATAACATGGCTCAGATGGTGAAGTACCTGAGACTAGATAGGTCACATACCTATGGGGAAACCAAATACTACTGTTATGCTAAAGGAACATAGCAAAAAATAAATGAATCCTAGCAACATTCTGCTATACTTATCTATGAGTGTCTTACTCAGCCATCATCAGAGAAGTTTCCTCCTGCAGGAGATGAGGGTAAATACAGAGATACAGAGCTGGACAAAGTACGGGGAGTGTGAGACCTTGGCATATTCAATCCTAAATGGGAAGACTACATCAAATCCACCCCCTTAGGGTTCAGTGAACCCTGTGGTAGAGATGGTGTAAAGATTGTGAGAGCCAAAGGGGATGGAGGACACCAAGAAAAAATGCCCTGTAAATACAGCATTAGCCATTAAATATGAACTCTCACAGACTGTGGTAGCATGCACAGCCTGCCAGGGTGTGCAGAAGTTGGTATTTCAGCACTAAGAGAAGTAGACTCAAGTCCCATCTCTAAACCAGAAATTGTCTGTAAGTGATAACTACTTGCAAATGAAAACTTAATTGTCTCCAAAGGAGTCTCACTGATGATACGAATCACTTTGAAGGATAGAACCCATGCTAAGCAGTAGATGGGCAACAGAAAATAAACTCCATCTTTGGAAATTCTTTGTCTCATGTTTTCTTTGGGAATTTTTCTTCTATTTTATTTTTTTAGCTTATCAGATCGTTTGAGTATATATTATGGTTTCATGTTTTGTGTTTTTATGGGATTCCTGTGTTTGCAAATGTGTGTCTTTTGAATCTATGTGTTGTTGGGTATTTGGTTTTGTTTGTTTCTTTCATACTTTTTTTCTTTTGTTAGTTTTTCCTTTCCTGGTTTGTTTGGTTTGTTTTATCTTATTTATTTTTTTACTATTCTTTAGATGCCGGTTTATTTTTTATTGAGTGACAGAAAGTGTGTGGATTTGGTTGGAAGGGATGATGAGCAGAATATTGGAGGAGGTGGGGTAGGGGAAACTGTAATCAATATATTGTATGAAAAATATATTATCAGTAAATGAAAAATAGAAGGAAGAAAAAAGACCTGCAGAGAGGACAAAAGTTCCTATGAAAATAGAAAGAGACCATTAACACTGCTTATAGCTCATATCCATCTGAGACAAGATCTAGCAGCCCTTTGTAATTAATGTGCCTAATCAGCTTGATGCTGTTTTTCCTAGCATAAAAGATGTATGTAGCCTAACTTTCCTAAAATTATTATTTCTAACATTGTTAATGATTTGTCATCCATCAATTTATTGACAGGCAAAATATTTATTTTCCAGTTTCTGAACAATGGTGAAATTATTTAAAGTGATTAATGCTGTATTATGTTTGTTCTCAGTTTAGATTTGTATCTAACTGCCGCTGTTCTGGAAAGGCTTTTAGTATGTATGCTTCCATAGGAATGTGATCTTTCCTTATTCTTTACATACTACTATGTTGTAGTATGTTTCCTAAAGTGGCTTTCTTTCTTTCTTTTCCTGTTGTATTGGACAAGAAGACTTTAATTTCTTATGTACTTGGTAATGCCCTTGTCTTAGACACATTCATCTTTAACTAAAAATCGGCCTTCTCGGAAGAAATCACACTCCATATATATGATCACTTTTTAGGTCCAAGATTGTCATAAGCGGACCCCTGGACGCTGGCTTGAAACACAAAGCATCCCACCTTTTGAAAAGATCCGTTTCTGCTCTAGTCTTAATGGACAAAGTATGGACAAGGTCAGATAGCCCGAAGCTGCTCAGTTCTGAGAAACTGCCCTTCCAACTAACACAACCCTATTGCTTCCTCATTCCAGTTTCCACCCTTTACACAGGAAGCCCTAGAGAAATCTCACAGTATTTCCTTATAGCTCTGAGGCCCGTGACACTAAGATTTCTTAATTCACTGGATAGACCAGTTTACCTGAATTACCTCAGATACCTGCTTATGCATCCCCCGCTCTTCTCCCCACTTCTAAAATTGTATAAATACTGGTACTATGTGTTCAATAAATCAAAGGCCTGACCGGACAGATTGTCTGCCTTTCACTCCTCGCGCCCCTGCTCATATTCCATTCCCACGCCTTCTCCTGGTGTTTCGGTTGAAGATCCCGCAGGCCGGGATATAAGATATTATTTGTTTCTGAACTGAATTTTTCCTCCATAGAGTTTTATTCAGTTTGCTCATAATGTTTATTTATTCATAATGTTTTCAAAGAGAAATACTGGGCTATAAAACTTGCAGAGAATCATCACACCATTCCTTTCTCAGGAGACCTCAGACTTCAAGTTCCTCAAGGAATCCTGAAATTCTGTAAAAATCAAAATCTTCAAACACTCTTTCACATCAGTTTTCAAAGATAAAAATTCTAGAATTCCTTTGTCAATATAGTCTAGACTTAAAGTATTCTACAAATGTACTCACAAAATGGATTTCATTATTCTTACCAGCAATTGAAATTTTAAAATATTATTGGGGACTGAAAAGATACTTCAGCAATTAAGAACACTGTTGCTCTTTCAGAACACCAGGGTTCAGTTCCCAGAACTCACATGGCAGATCACAACCATCTATAACTCCCAGTTACAAGGAATCTGACTTATTCTTTTGGCATGTGTGGGCACTAGGCATTCCTGAATTCTATAGCTGGATATCTGAGCAAAACAATTACACTTAAAGTTTTTAAATGATATTTCTATTAAATCCTAATTGAATTTTAAGATGATTACTTATATCAAAACCATACACACAGAGACAAATACATAGAGAGAGAGAGAGAGAGAGAGAGAGCACGAGAGAGAGAAGAGAGAACAAGAGCACTAACCTATTCTCTTTGTAAATTTCTCATTAGGGGATGTGTTTGTCAATGGACATCTTTGAACTCAAAATGTGGATCTCAGTTAACTATAGTTTGAGAAGCTTATACTAATTTAAGGGATGGCTGTTTCTTATGAAAACAATCAACCTAATTACAGAAGGTCCTGGTATTTGTACATGGTTCTGTAAAGTAATCAGATTCATTGATCAATGTTTCAAAATACCTGGAAACAGTGTGTGTGTGTGTTAATGTTATGGATGTATGAAGAGATAGCATGCATGCATCTGTATATGTATGTGCATGCATATATAATAAGTAGAAACTAAGTACAAGAGTATATGCTATCAAATCTACACGTTTTTCTTTTCTCAGGGATAATACTATAGGAAGCACTACTAAAGAAGGCTTAAACACCCATGTCTCTTCAATGCCAGAGCAACTGTTCACAAAATAGTATATCATTGATCTATTAATCATTTATCTCATTTAATATTAATAAAATTAATCATCTAGAATATTCAAATAACATTAACAAAGGCAATACAATTTTTCCATTTAATACTCACAGATTTTGGAATTGAGGATTATAAATTCTATTAATACAGCTTTCAGCATCAGTCAATGTTCCAAGTAATCTGCATTTAAATATCCTGACTAGTTATAAGAAATACTCCTTAATATTTGTAGATCAAATATCTAGCGGATACTTTCTGTCAGCTTCATCTTAAAGACACTTCATGGAATTAAAATTATTTGTATTTCTACCCGTGCTTGATCCATGGACTTAATACTGTAATTTTCCTTATGAGCTTATTGATTTTGGCAACCCTATGGTTCATCTTTATTCTTCAGAAGAAATATTCAGATAATTTAAACAAAATTCACAATTTAAGTATCTTGTGAATTTTTGGCCCAAGTCTACTTTTGAGAGCTTGTTTGGAGGTCCTAACAGGTAAGCACAGGTACTTATATACCCTTGACTAGAAACTGGTCCTCTTCTATTGGGAAAGGTCATCCTCTTCTACCAAATTCACAGCTTAGGGAGAGACACAGCTGGAATATAAGGGAGGAAGAGACATCTGCCTAGCTGTTGCTTGAACCCATTCCCAGGACCCTTGAGGGCAAGGGTGAGCTGGCACAGAACCCACAACACAGGCTCTGGGAGTCTGGTAAGTGGCAAAAGCAGACTCATTTATTTCAGGTAGAGGGACCCTCTGCCCAGCCCAGCCCAGTGTCCCATTGACTCCCAGACTGCAGGCTGCTGCTGTGGCTCTTCTGCATTGCCTTGTTTCTCCTCACCCAACATCAGTCTCTGGGCATGTCTGAGCATGTCTGGGCAGGTCTCAGGCCTGCTCTATGTGGAGGCCCAACCCTGCATGCATGCTATTTAGTAACAGGCCTTGTTCTGAACAGTGGCAGGCCTAGTTCCTCCTGTACCTAACCAGCTAGAACAGCCAAGTCAACCCTGGCGATCAGTGGGGTAACAAATACTGCAGCCAGATCGCCCTCACATCTGATCCAAGTCTACTCTTAATATTTAAATATAGTATCACAAAGAATGTGTCTAATATTACAGTTTGAATATTTTTAAAATCTAAAAATAAGAAAATATTACAACTCATAGTTAGAAACTAGTTCATCGGATATGAACTTTATCTTGTACAATTATTTTTATTCAATCATACTAAGCACAGAAAATAAACATTAATTTTCCTTCTCTAAACACATAATTTTCCTTAGATCTCTATATCTTATTGGCTAAATAGTTATTAGGCTTTTAAAATAAGTATTAAGTAGATATTCTTAGGGGTTAAGATTGTGTTTATAATTAACCTTTGAAATTAGCTATAATTAATATGCAAAAACAGATTTGTTATTCTAAATCTATGGAAAATATTTTTGCTTATACGACTTTCATCATGAACATGGTGATAATTATACTATAATTACTAGTTAGCTAAACATTTATGTGCATATGATTACACCGAAATTTTAGCTAAAGTTATGGAAGGGTATTTTGAGGCAATTAGATATTTTCACTAAGTCTATGTTGTATATTTATATAGTTTTCTGCATGAAAATTACCACATAAATACTTATATTTATAAAAAATGTATTTAGGGTAAACTATGTAACCCATATAAAGCATATTATATGACTTAAGGTAATTTAGATAATACATTTAAAATTTAAAAAATACTTCTCTCTGAAATTGGGCTTTAAGAACTGTTTTGCTTTTGATAACTTCTTATTGGCTTCTTGTTTAACCCTTTCTATCCTTAGAAAAGCCTAATTTTCTTAAATTAAATTAAAATTAAAAATATTGTCCTGGGACAGAACTAGCTCAGTGGTTAAGAGCACTTCTTATTATTGTAGAAAACCTGGGTTCAGTTCCCAGCACCTACATCAGATGGCTAGTAACTACCACAATTCCAGTTCCAGAGGATCTGACACCCTCTTTGGACTCTGAGTACCTACACAAACACATATACATTAAATAAATAAATAAATAAATAAATAAATTATAATATATATTTGTTAAAACATATATAGCTTAATAATTTTGAAATTATTTAATACATAAGAGGTTCCTATACCATTTTTTAAATTAATAAAATATGTATCTAGAGAATAGAAGCAAACACTCCAATCAAGAGAAATTTCAGAAACAGGAAAAAAAAAATCATGTATATACCATACTAACTTTTTTAAACTGCAAGATGCTTCCTAGGGGAGCAGCTGTGTACTTACCTGCCATCCCTGTTTAAATTTGGTTGTCTTATTAGAGTAACACTTGGAATGTGTCATGGTATATCTAGGCAGTCTTTACATTTTGGCATGCTGTAGAATGCCTTGCATATCTCTCAGTCTCTTCTTCCAGCTTCGTGTCTCTGTAGAGTTCAGTTCCTGACTTAGCAGCCTCCTCTCTAGTCCTTCACTTAACTTTTTGCTATTTCTGAGTCCTTTGGCTAGAGTTGTCTTTTCAACTCTTGTTATGACTGGGTCAGTTCCACATTCCCTGTAATATCAAAATTCTCTCAACTCTATTATATTCCTCTGTCCTTCACTTAAATGTATCATAATTTATGTTTCAGTCTCTGCCTTTTAGGACTATCTGGAGAAAACATAAAGTAGAGTAAGCATGCAATAAATAAACATTTGATCAATGAACAATAAACAGAAAATAGCTACAAAAAAGAAAAAAGGTTCCACAGTGCTTTTTTGACAAATGCTACTTTTGATACCTTGGAGAGTCACAATACAAATTAGCATACTAAAGGCTCTGCATATTTTGAGATAAAGAAACCTACTTTATTTTGTTTGACTCAGAGTTTCCCCAAGATTTTTAAATATGAAACTGTTCTGTTTGTTTTATAAATAGTGGCAGCATATTTCTCTTAGCTATTGTTCTTTGGCACACATTAGCTTTTTAATAAAAATTTCATTGAGATTTTAATAGTAAAAATATTACTTGAATGAACATTCTAATCAGTATTTGCAAAGAAAAGTTTAAGGTACTGAGAGGGTCAAATACATTTTCTAAGTGAATTGACTTGAGTTTGAAAAGGAAAGGCATTCTGCCATTAGCTTTCTCGCCTGTGGTTGACAGTTGATGGAATAGCACATCGGGTAATGTTTTCCTTTTGCTTTCTAAATTTGTATTAAGCCCATAGCAATTCTGCAGCAAATTTAATGATGTTGTGGGAAAAATGTCTAATATAAAATATTTTATTATAAAAATACCAAGCATTAAGGCTATACTATATCTGGCTCTATATTTGACAGCACAGAAGAAAAGTACTACAGCTGTAAGGAAGAACGTAGGAAGAAATGAAAGTCTAGACCTGACCTGCATGGGCATGAGTCCCCAGTGCTTGGCTCTACGGGATGTTTATATTGTATTTCATGTTTGACAAATCATAGTTTTTCATGTTTCAAGTTCGGGGGACGTTTAGCCTGTTCGGGCATAATGGATTAAGTTACACAGTCTCTTGTCATTCCAGAAATGATATGTTAAAATAAATGTGCTGTAGTTCTTTCACGAATGTTTCCAGTTTCTAATACAAAGAATAGGTCTGACTTCAAAGGATGTGAAAATCTTTTTCCTGGTGACATTTCTAAGCATTATTCTTATTTATAAAGATATTGAGTAATAAGCTCAATTTAAAAATATTATCATTTCAAAAATAAATTATAAGTGAAAAAGCTTTCTTGTAGGAACTGGACATCCTGTCATGTTCTTAGCAGCTACTAATTTTCAAGACAAAAATATTTTTAAAAACACTTGATATCTAACTAATCCAGCCTCTTAGATATGTGAACTATTATTATCTTTAGAAAGTATATTTCCAGGTGATCAATGAGACATGGCTCATTGATTAACAGTTTTTGTTGCTCTTGCAAAGGACTCAGGTTTTGGTTCCAGTAACTAGATGGCAACCCATAACTGCCTCTAACCCTAATTCTGTGAGATGTAACATCTCCTTCTGGCCTCTGAGGTTTCCTGTATGTATATGGTATATATATATATATTCACATACACTTACACACACACACACACACAAACACACCATGGGGGAGGGAGAGAGAGATAAAGAGAGAAAGAGAGACAGATAGAGGAGAGAGAGATTTTAAGAACACACTCAAAGTATATTTACAAATAAGATTGAAATGTTGTTTAAAAAATTGGTAGTTGAAATCAAATAAAATATATAATGATCAAGTAGAGGAATATAAATGGAGATAAGGGGTGTTTCACAACTTTTCTTTCTAATTGAAATGATATGTCCTGGAGGGATCCGAGAGATTCATAAGAATCAGGAATGTCAGTAAAATGATAAGGCACAGAAAGCTCATTAGATTTAAAAGGTTTATGAGACACTTCCCCTAAGATTGCATAAGTTGTAAACAATAGTTGCATCAGAAGATAATTTTGGGTGAAGCCTTCTGAAAATTGACATGATCGTGACCATTTCAAGGATGTTAATGCCTCAGATCCATGTCGCAAGGCTTTCAATTGGGCCAGGATCAGAGGACTGGAAAGCTTTCACCTAGTCCAAGTATGGATGTTGAGCAATTGTTGTATTTTAGCTAAAACCATTGTACATAGAAAGTATCAAATGCAACTTTGTCATCTCAGATATTGAATGCAGAGACTATCACTCTCAGCTTCCTCTTCCTGGATGAGGGCAACATGAGACTACTTCCCTACATAGACCTACTGAGATTAGCTAACCCTCCTCTGGATTTCCTGGCTGCTGCTTTTGTGTTTCCAACAGAGAACATGACCCACCAAACCCAGGTGTATTTGTGTCTGTCTTTTCTTCATTCCCTGTTGCTTTAGTTTGCATCAATCCCTATGCTGTGCAGGATGCAGCAGTCAATATTTCAAACTTAGTAAAGTTATATTTATTTTTCTATAAAACTTGAATGATGTCTCCAATTCTAGACATATTGCAATATATTAATGAATTTCTTAATGGATTAGATCTTCCAATTCTAGGTATATTTCCATATATTAATGGTAGTGACCTTTCATAAGTCATAGCTTATTTAAAGTATTTATCTCTGGGTAAATATTTTCCTATTTTATCTCTCTTTCTCAAGAACTTTCTGTGATAGTTATTATATGTATACTTGATAGATGCATAGGATTTCCAGACTTTTGATAGAATTCTTCTGTGTATCTACGAGGGTGTTTCTGAATGAGATTGACGTTTCAGTCACTAGTGTAAAGCACGTGGCCCCTGGATACCTGTATTCACCTTACTCATGCTGCGCAGGGTGGCGCGAGGAAAATTTCTCTAAAAGCTCATTTAAAAATAGTTTTCTCCTCATCCTCCTCAGATTTTCCACACCATATTCATACTAATGGATGATCTAATATTAAATAACTTAAAAAACAAGTTTAACGAAACACCTGATCTCATTTTTTAGATAAAAAACAAGAGCATGCAAATAATGATGTGACTTTACTCACGTTGAGTAGGGTTGGATAAGCCACATAGGAGAGAACAATCATTATCTCTTCTCTATCCTTGATATCATGCACAAGCTTACACACTCTGTGACATGATACTGAATTCTTCACATTTGTGGGAATTCAGTGTGGATTCGATGTTTATAATTTAATTTCGTAATGGTTTATTATTGACCATGTTTTCATTAGAAGCCAGCTATAGATTTAGCCCCAAATGTCTTCCCTGCAGAGTTTCTAATAACTTTGCAGAAATCCATCTGCTGTATATCATTTTGAGGATCTACACTAAGTTGCGGTGGCCTTATTGAACGTTATATTTTAATATCTTTTCATTCTGTAGAAAAAGATCTTATCATCAAGCTTAACACACAGTATTAAGTGTATCTCTAAAGGATCTCCACAATTTAAGTGTCTGGATCAGCTTCTCTTTTCAAAGTATCTCCATGTAGATTTAGAATTAACTCACTTTCCTCTTCATCTTCTAATTTCAATACCAAACATTCTTCATGGAGGGTTGTATGTACTGTTTGCACAATATATGAGGTGGATGTGACCATGGTTGCCTCTGCAGGTTAGTTAGTCTTATGTCAGCTTGACACACAAACTAGAAGGAGGGAGCCTTAATTGAGAAAATGGCTCCATAAGATCCAGTTGTAAGGCATTTTCTTAATTAGTAATTGCTGAGTGATAGGCCAGCCCATTGATGGTGGTTCTATTCCTGGGCTGGTGGTCCTGGGTTCTATATGAGTATAGGCTGAGGAAACCAAGGGAAGCAATCCAGTAAACAGCACCTCTTCAAAGCCTCTGCATCAGCTCCTGCCTCTGGGTTCCAGCCCTGTTTAGGTTCCTGTCCTGGCTTCCTTCAATGATGAACTACATGTGGAAATGTAAGAGAAATAAACCCTTTCCTCCTCAACTTTCTTTTGGAGATGTTTTCTTATAGCAATAGGAACTCTAACTAAGACAAGTTGGTACCAGTGTAGGGAAGTATTTCTATGACAGACCTGACCATATTTTGCAGAATGTTGTATAGGGACCTTGGAACTTTGGGCAAGAAAAGCCATTGAATGTTGAGATTTCAGTGGGATGTTCTGTGGGAGTTTGGAAGATAAGAATGTTGAGAGCAGTGCAGAAGATGGAGGCCCAGCTTGTGAAGTTGCAGAGGGAAGCAGACTCTACTGGGATTTTTGTGTGAAGAATCTATAGTTCTGATAAGCTGGGGCTGAGGTATCAAGCTGTTATTAACAAGATACTAGAAGTACTAACAGGAAACCTTTACTTTGTTGGGAAACCTTTATTTGATGCTGGTCAGCTGGAGCTGAGAATTTAGTAGTGATTGAGAAGAGACTAGTATATTGAGGTAAAATCTTTTGGGAAGTGTTTCCTGAGTGTCAGCGGAGAGAAGCTGTGTTCCAGAGGCAGTCAAGGTTGTACCTAGTGTTAGCTGGAATGGTAATGTGTAAGAGTCATCCAGGTCTACTGGCTTTGAAGGCATGAAGGGGTCATGGAGAAAAGCTGTGGTTTGGCACTGTAAAATGCCAGGAGATCCCATTGGTGATTATGTAGTCCAGTTACAGCAAGGGGTCCCAGAAATTTTGGAGATGCCAGTACTATGCAATGACCATCAAGAATAGCATCAGCAGTAGATTGGATCCAGCTGAAGCCTAGAGACATGCTGTGGGTGCTGCAGAGGATGAAACTGGAGAAGTGACCCAAGGCCACTAGAGGAGTCAAAAAGACCATGAATAGATCCCAGACATTAGACAGTTGGAGTTTGGTTTGGCTTTGATCTGATTATGACTGTGCCCTGATTTTTCCCTCTTGAAGTAAAAAAGTATTTGATTTATTTTTATTTTACTGAAGCCCACAGTTGTGATACTTTGAATTTTAAAAGACTTTGGATGCAAAAAGTTATTGATTATTTTTAAAAGACTAAAATTTTAATGTGTTTTGAATTTATAAAGAATGTGATACTTTCAAAAATTATGATTTTAATGTGAGATCTTTGAAATGAATAAGGGGGGGGGGGAAAGACAGGAACAGGGGATGGCTTAGTGATGTGTTTATGAAGTCAAGATGACAATGAGGTCAGTTGTGCTGGCTAATCTTATGTCCCAATTTGACACACAAACTATGGCAATTATCTGAAAGAAGGGTACCTTAACTGAAAAAAATTGTCTTCAACAAGGTCCAATGGCTGTAAGACATTTTCTTAATTAGTAATTGGTGGGGAGGACCCAGACCATTGCGGGTGATTCCATCCTTCATCTGATGGTCCTGGACTCTATGTCTGGCTTCCATGGCTTGCTCAGCTTGATTTGTTATAGAACCCAGGACTACCCCCCGCCAGAAAAAGCCCTACCCACAATGGAATGTAACCTCCCACGTCAATCGCTAATTAAGAAAATGCCCTACAGATTGGCCTGTAGCCCAATCTTAACGGAGGCATATTCTCAACTGAGGTTTCCTTCTTTCTGATGACTCTAGATTGCGGAAAGGTGACATAAAACTAGCCAGCAAACTATGCATCTGACCAAAGATTAATATAAAAATAAAGAGCATAAAATACTCTATAGAGAAAAGTGTATATATAGTACATGTTTATTTTAGTAATATTCACAAGTGTGAAGAAATACAAGCAAATTAAGTGTCCAAGCGCTAATGATCTATAAATAAAATACAATGAATATGCGTATATTCATTAAAAACAGTGAGATCTTATCAATGATAGCATGGATGGAGCTGAGGATCACTACGTTGAGTAAAAGGAGCCATTGCACTGAAACACATGAATTAATACTACTCTTACTCAGATTGCAGGACATGAATAAGCGATGT
>JAMJFZ010002338.1:0-30000 GCA_026225945.1 Cricetomys ansorgei
GCTTTGTCCCGCCTCTGTCTCCTCACCCCCTGTCTTGCCTATGTAGTTCAGGGAGGCCTGGAACTCCTTGGTCTTCCTGCCTTCCTGTTTCCCAAATGTTGAGAATATAGGTGTGTAGCACCATACCCAGTTTCTTTACTTCAGTTTAGGGTTTCAAATCTAAGCAACTCCCTGTAGTTAGTGACTTCTTGTGTCAGACAGACAGTTCATATCTCTAGAATGTTCCAACCCTGGCTATCTTCTAAACATCTGGACTGTCTCAGCCCTGCACTGAAACTGTGGCCAGATGGTGGTGGTGCACACCTTTTAATTCTAGCACTCGGGAGGCAGAGGCAGGCCAGTCTGTGAGTTCAAGGTCAGCCTGATCTACAGAGTGAATTCCAGGACAGCCAGAGTTACAACAGAAAAACCTTGTCTCACACCCCCCCCAAAGATATATATAATTTTTTCAATTATAAGAAAGTTAAAAAGAAAAACAAACAAACTGTAGTGGTTACAGCACCCTCACTCCTGGGGGCCAGTGTGCATGCAGGGCACCATCACATCAGAGCACTGAGAACATTCCAGAAATTTCCCTGGTTATTTATTTACTTACTATCTATCTATCTATCTAATCTACCCATCTTTCCTCCATCCACTCCGTCCATCTATCTGTTATGGTAAGGTGGGGTCTGGTGTAAGCCCAGTCTGGCATTGAACTCTCTGTGTGACCAAGGATGACCTTGGACTGCTAATCTACCTCCAGAGTGCTGGGGTTGCAGGCCTGTGTTACTGCTCCAGTTTATGCTGACACTGAACCCAGGGCTTCAAGTCTGTTAGGGAAGTACTCCGTTAACTGAGCTACATCTCCAGTCCCTGTTCTGGCTTCTGATTAGCTAAAAATAAATATAAATGGTCATGCTTGTGCTGTGTAGGCATGCAATTACTGGTGAAATGATCACTACAAAATGATAAAAATAAATTAAATTAAAACCACACCATGATTTAAGAAAGGAAAATGGAGGGCTGAAACGGCATATAGTAAAACTGTCAAGTAAACGGGAAGCAGACTCAAGAGGCCCGCTGTTGGTTGCTGTCAACTCTGAGTTAGGGAATTAGATGTAATTAAAATAATTCCACAAAAAAAAAATAACTCAAAATGTCAGGGAGCAACATCTCCTACCTCTGGATGTTCACCAAAAAATAAAAGTAGGAGAAACAGGGCTGGAGGGATGGCTCTGAGGTTAAGAACACTCACTACTTTTGTGGAGAGCCTGGGCTCGGTTCACCACCTCCATGGTGGCTCACAACCGCCTGCCACTCACTTCTGGGAGATCCAATACCTTCTTCACATGTGCATGTGTGTATGTAGGCAGAACATTCATACACATGAAATATATAAATCAAAAAATGTAACATAAGAGACGAATCTACGTTGGAAGACTTAAGTGCAGAGTAATTTTCTCGGTGAAAATGACTTTGGTCGAATGGAAATGCCGTAGGACAGGGAGATGGCTCAGCTGGTGCAGGCGATCACCACCAAGCCTGACACGAGTTCCATTCCTGGAACCCACGTTGCAGAAGGAGGAAAAGCCACGCCTATAAGTTGTCTTCTTAACTCTACACGTGAGCTGTGGCACACTCGTGCCCTTCCCCCCAATAAATGGTAGCAAAATAAAAAAGTTAAAATAGAAAGGAGAGCTGTGTAATTACATGCACACAGTATGGACCCACATATTAAACTGCTTGGTCCGGTGTGTCCTGGGAAGTGCTTTCCCAAGAGAAATTAAGTAACAGAGGTGGATTTTTTTTTTTTTTACTTAGATCTGTGGCACATGTAAACATAGGAGGAAAAAAAGAATCTCCTGAAGGTAAAACCACCGGGTCACCATGACCTCAGTGGCCCCAGGCCCAGCCAGACTCTGGGTATGGAGGCCAGACCAACTAACACACACATACGTCATCCAGTTGAAAGCGACTGTCCAAATATTGCATGGACAGACATATATAAAAGATTATTCATTGTTTGTCTTTAATACAACCCTAAGGGGAACCCCTATTTTATCTGGTAATTTCCTCCCAGTGGCTATGCCTCTCCTTGCTTTAATGAAGCAGTGTAGATGGAGACCCTGGTTTACACTAAGAGCCGTGGACTGCATGGTGGCCTTTAAATGGTATGCCCACACAGCACTGGTGACTTTCTAGAAAGGGGCTGGAAGATCTCCTCTGTGCACATAGACACCTGCCTGCCTTCACCCTCTCTGAGGTCTGAGCATCAATCATGGTGCCCTCCTCCAGCTGTTCCTTCCTCATTCCCACATCAGGCCAGGTGACCTAGTCCCATGTGGATCCGGAAGAGCTAGGAACTAGCCATGTGACCTTGTGCAGCTCAGCCATGCTTCCCAAGCGTTTGTCTCTTCCATTCTTAGGGTGTATTGAAGGAAATGTAAGAGACCTGCTGCAGAATGGGGATTCTGCCCAGGTTAGTGCTCAGTGGGTCCCTCCTCTGTGCTGCTCTCTGGTGCCCAGTTTCTTCAAGTCTCAAGTGATGCACTTGCTGGCTGTGCTTTCAACAGGGACTGCCTTATACCGGTTCATAGATGGCAGAGGTGGCATCTGCTCTCTTCCTCTGTGGGAACTTGGAGTGCTGATTGTACTCAGATAGAAGGGGTGTGCTCATGTGAGTGTCTGGGTACCACAGTCAGTGAGAAGGGGCTATTTGGAGGAAGAGCAGGGCTTTCTCACACAGAATTGTATGAGGTAGGCTTCACTCTCTGGGGAGGAGGTGAGGGTGACGTGGTGCAGGCTATAACATTGAGCTTGGTCGGTTACAGGGACCTGAAGCCAGTCCTCTAAGATGGGAATGTGAAGGACCCGGCAGAACGCCTGAGGGAGAAGGCCAGTTGGTTTCTGCCACTGAACCAGAAGGATAGAATTGAAAGGTCCCAACCTGGGAGAAGCAAGTGACCCAGATCTCCCAGGCTGTCTAGGACCTTGGTGATGGTGGCAAGAGAGTGAGGAATGATGGAGGAGGTGGTCAGGAGGCGCTGCTCAGTGGCTCGTCAGAGTAGATGAGTTTAGTTTCTAGCACCTACCTCAGGTGGCTCACAGCTACCTCTAACTCCTGTGTGATACCCTCTCCGTGAACACCTGTGCTCACGTTTACATACACACATAAAGAAAATACAAATAAACAGAGAGAGGCGGGGAGAGAGCAACAGCGAGACAGAAAATATGAAAGATGGGGACTTTAACTCCATTATTAGCAATGAGTCCTAGCCTGGCACTGTCAGGGACCTGAACCCCTCAGACTATTTCCTCGTTGGGGCACTGGAATAATATCACCTATGTGTGGCAAGGCAAGGTTGTGCTGAAGTCTGAATGACAGTGTGTCTGCCAAAATTCTGCCACGGATGGAAACACTGAAGAGGTGGACTATGGGGCCATGGTCATAGCAGGATCCACACAGATACACATACATCAATCCCACAGCCTGCGAGCATGCTCTGCATGTCTTGATACGTTTCTTAAATAAATGCATACATGTTCTTTCATTAAAAGACATGGGCTGGGGAGATAATGTAGTCTGCACTGCACAAGCATGAAGACCTGAGTTCAATCCCCAAAACTCATATAGAAGCTGACTGTTGATATATGCCTGAATCCTAGTGCCAGGGGCGAGAGACACAGGGGCTCTATGACCAGCCAGCCCAGCCTAGTTGGTGGGCCCCAGGTCCTAGTGAAAACTCCTGTCTCAAAAAGCAAGGTGTCCTGAGGGACAGCACCCAGGATTGACCTCTGGTTGTATGTGTGTACTTACACACATAAGAATATACACACATGTACCCTAAACTTTAAAACCTCCACAAAAGTGTGCATATGTACGTGGATGTTTGTATGTGTATATGTATGTGTGTATGTGTGTGTGTGCATGTGTGTGTGTGTTTGTGTGTATGCATGTGTGTGCATGTGTGCATGTGTCCATGTGTGTGTGCATGTGTGTGTGTGTTTGTATGTGTTTGTGCATGTGTGTGTGCATGTGTGCATGTGTGTGCGTTTGTATGTGTGTGTGCATGTGTGCATGTGTGTGCGTGTTTGTATGTGTGTATGCATGTGTGTGCATGTGTGCATGTGTGTGTGCATGTGTGTGTGTGTTTGTATGTGTGTGTGCATGTGTGCGCATGTGTGCATGTGTGTATGTGTGTGTGCATGTGTGCGTGTTTGTATGTGTGTGTGCATGTGTGTGCATGTTTGTATGTGTGTGTGCATGTGTGTATGTGTGTGTGCATGTGTGTGCGTGTTTGTATGTGTGTGTGCATGTGTGTGTGTGTTTGTATGTATGTGTGCATGTGTGCATGTGTGTGTGCATGTGTGTGCGTGTTTGTGTGTGTGTGAGTATATGAGCGCCATTATTAAGGAGGCATAAGGTGAAAGTGCCAATTCTTTTTTCATTCCTCCATTTCTTCCCTCTCGCCCATTGTTAACAACTTGGTTTGGATCCTGCTCCACTCTCCTGAGTCTATGAAGCATGTTTCTCTCTCTCTCTCTCTCTCACACACACGCACACACACTCGCACACACACTCGCACACACACCTGCTTATGTGAAACCGACGTGCTGTGTGTTGCCTGCACTTTGCTTTTTGTCACCTCCCATGTCAGTGTGAGGTCCACTGTTCAGTGGTCACATGTCACTCTACCTTGGACACACCCCAGTTTGACTCACCTTGCCCCGTAGATGATGGAGATGACCCAGATGTCTTTTACTCAGAAGTACAGTCATACACTCCATATTTGTCTCACCGTGCCCTTACTGGCTGGCGTTTGGTTTCCTCTCAATTTCTTTTTTTAAGTGATTATCCAGTGAACAATTTTAGTTCAAGTTTTTATATTTCAAGTGTGTGTGTGTTTTTTTTTAAGCATTGCTCCCTAGAAGTGAGGTTATTGGATTAAAGGGGATAAGGATATAAAATGTCTGGAGGGGCTGGGGAACTGTTTGCTGTGGCAGTGCGAGGACCCGAGCCTGACCCAAAGCATCCAGAGAAGAAGTCAGATGTGGTGGCATACACCTGTAACCCTAGCCTTGGGAAGGTGGACGTGGGTGTAGAGCTCTGCATCCTGGTGGCTGGCTGGCCTAGCTGACTCAGGCAAATTCCAGGCCAGTGGGAGATTCTGTCACAATAACAAAGTGAAAGCTTGACACCTGGAGCTTTCCTCTGGCCTCCAAATACACGATCTTATAGGTGCTCCTGGACCTATACATATGTGGGTACTCTCCCCTCAACACACACATGCACACATGAAAGAAGCTTGGAGATTCTTCTAAGTTGCTTTGGAAAAAGAAACAAACTTATGTCCAGCAACAGTGTAGAAAGGTGTGTGCCAATCTTTTTACTTTTGATAGTGTGATTGATGGTCAAGAGATATTTTGTAGCTTGTGTTTCCTTCACTTACAGTTAAGCATCTTTCCTATGGTCATTACCCCTCTGTGTTTATTCTTCTGTTAATTTATCCTATTTATTTGGAGATAGAGCATGGCTATGTAGCCCAGGCTGGACTCAAATTCACCATCCTCTTACCTCACCTGAGATTTGGGATTACAGACCACCAATCTGCCTATTTTATTTATTTATTTAGACAATGCCTTACTATGTAGCCCAGGCTGGCTTTGAACTCTGTCATCCTCTGCCTCAGAAGCGGTGAGATTGTAGAGTGGTTGTCTGCACAGGTCTACCACTTCATCCACACTCTGTATGTTTGGAGTCTCATAAGCAACTGAAACCCTTGGTTCATTCTGAGCGTGGAAAACCGTTTTCTCTCTGTTCTCAGTGGCTTGTCCCAGCATCCTCTCTCAGATGGCACTCATGAGGGTGTTTTGGAAGGCAGAGCTTTGAGGTGCTGTTGTAGAGTTGGGAAGAGCAGTGCCTTAGTTAGGGATTCTACGGCTGTAACAAAATATCACGACCAAGAAGCAAGTTGGGGAGGAAGGGGTTTATTTGGCTCACACTTACACATTGCTAGTCATCACCAAAGGAAGTCAGGACAGGAACTCAAGCAGGGCAGGAACCTGGAGGCAGGAGCTGATGCAGAGGCCACGGAGGGGTGCTGCTTACTGGCTTGCTCCTCATGGCTTGCTCAGCCTGCTTTCTTATAGAACTAAGGACCACCAGCCCAGGGATGGCCCCACCCACAATGTGCCCTCCTCTGTCAATCACTAGTTAAGAAAATGCCTTACAGCTGATCTTATGGAAACATTTTCTTAATCGAGGCTCTTTCTTCTCTGATGACTCTAGTTTATGTCAGTTTGACGTAAAACCAGCCAGTACAATCAGGCACAGTAAGATCAGCCTCTATTTTGCAGCTTCTATTTTCTGGACTCCTTAGGAGACCGTTGGGGGCCCAAATAGTTACTGCTCACCATCCCATTGTTCCCTACAGGCCCAAAAGCACTGGGCACACCCTCATTTTCAAGGATTTTTAAAACTATATTTTGCCCTGGATTCTGTCCAGGACATCCTTAGATTACAGGATAATCTTTCTTTTGTCTTACTCTGGACCGAAGTGGAAAACTATTTAGAGTTACCCCTGAACAACCCTAGGGAGTCAGGTCCCGGAAGGAAGGCTGCCTGGGGCCAGGAGGGGCCAGGGGCTGGCGTAGGTCCTGCCTTCCCTCACTTCCCGTCTTTCCCTGCCAGGCATACGTAGCTGAGGGCCCAGGAGGCTCAGGTCATGGGTGTTTCTTCCCTGGAGTGAGTGTGCGTGTTTGTGTGTCTGTGCCGCCCAGGACCGACAGGGATCTGAGTCACGATAAGAGGATGCAACCGAGTCACTGGAAATTGAATCGTGGATATATATAGTATAAAATGACACGTCATCTTCTCAGTTTCAAAGATGAGAAACTGACCCCTAGTGACCCTCCTTGAATGTTAAAAATATAGTTTCATAGTTATAAAAAAGCAACACAAATTAGTACAGAGTTGAGCCACATTCTTCTTACTCAGAAATATGCTGCTGCTCACTCCTGTAGATTTTAATTTTCTCTTTGTTCTCCCTTCCTCTCTCCTGGCCCTTCCTCCCATTTGAAGGCAAATCATAGTAATCACGTTGTCCAGCCCTAAATATTCCAGGACAGCTCTCTTAAGACTAGGGCCATTTCTTTTCATAGCTGTGAAACCATATTGACATCAGTAGATACTACATGGGACGAGCTTGATAAATGGACTCTATGATTTATCAGTGGTTCTCAACCTTCCCAATGCTGCGACCCTTTAAGTTCCTCATGTCATGGTGACCCCCAACCATAAATTACTTTTGTTGCTACTTCATAACTGTAACTTTGCTACTGTTATGAATTGTAATGTAAATATCTGATATGTGGGATGGTCTTAGGTGACCCCTGTGAAAGGGTCATTTGACCCCCAAAGCCGTCAAAACCCACAGGTTGAGAACTGCTGGTTTATACCATCCTACTAACTGATCAAGAAATGCTTCTCAAAACACTGCCCATGCCTCCTCCAGAACCAGATCCCACATTGAATTTTGAGTTACATTTCTTTACTTTTCTAGTTTTTTTCAAATTTTGGCTTCAAAGCAATTGGTGAATGGAATGTGCGGGGGGAGGGGCAGGAAAAGGGCAAATAGGGTGGGGGATGGATGCAGAATTTACTCAGCCAGCTGTGCTCCAGGGCATACCTCGTCTGCTGGGGGGATCTTCCATTACTGTCCCTAGGGACTGGCTACTGAGAGGATCAGTATTTCTGAGTCAACAAGGCCCAGGATGTTAGAGCATCAGGAACGCAGGAAGCACTGGGCATGCATGGTTTGTGTCTGCAATCCCAGCACTGAGGGGGCTGAAGCAGAAGGATCAATGGTGCAAGGCCTGTTTGATTTGTATAATAAGACCTCATCTCAAATAAACAAAGCAAAACAAAAATCCCCAGAAAGCAAAAAACTAGATGTTTTATAGGTTGTTTTAGTTGAATTAGATCAAATTGATAAGCTGTACCCTGCCCATGATGACACATTATAAATACACAGTGTAGGGTCTGGTGTGGTGTTTTGTTCATGTGTATTTCGTACTCTGAGCACCCTGGGGTGCTAATCAGTGCCACCTCCTTATCATACCTTTGGATTTGGAGCCTCCGAGTCCCTCTCTCTAGTTATTCTAAAGCCCTTGCTGGGCTATGGACACTGGAGCTCATTCCGTACCTTCTCTCTAGTCTGCCGCTGTTCCCCCAACCCCTTCAAACTAGTAGTAATCACTCTTTCCAATGAGTTTTTTGTTGTTGTTGCTTGTTTGTTTGTTTGTTTGTTTGGTTTTTTTTTGTAACAAGGTTTCATGTAGCCCAGATTGGCCTCAGATTCACTGTGTAGCCAAGGATGGCCTTGAATTCCTAACCCACCCTGCCTCTATCTCCCAAATGATGGGATAACAGGTCTGTACTACCTTATCTGGTTTATGTGGTGCTGGAGATCAAACCTAGGGCTTCTAGCATGCTAGGCAAGCACTTTACCCTCTGAGCCTATCCTCAGCCCATAATCAACTTAAAAATTGTTTCACATATATGAGTATTTTACCAGTATGTGTGTGTGCTACATGTGCACACATGGAAGAGGGTGCCAGAGTCCCTAGAAGCAGAGTTATGGACAGATGTTAACCACCATGTGGGTACTGGGCACTGAACCCAGGTCCTCTGAAAAAGCAGCAAGTGTTCTTAACTGACAACTCATCTCTCCACTCACCCCCCACAATCAAATCTTTGAGCACCCACGTATGAGTGAGAATATGTGAAACTTGTCTGTACTATTTTATTTAACATAGTGCTCCCTAGGTGCACTGTTTTGCTGGTGTGATAGGGTATTCATTATCATGACTGAATAGCATTTTATTAATGTAGTCTAACACCCCAGAATATGTATATGTATATACGTATGTCTATCTATATCTATATATCTATATATCTATCTATATATATCACATGTAATTATCCACTCACTTGTGGATGGGCACCTAGGTCGGTTCCATGCTTAGGGCTGCTGTAAACAAGTACACACAAATGTGTCTTTCACACGCTGCTATTTCTTTGAGGTATATGTCTGGAAATATGATAGCTGAGTCTTATGGCAGATCCAGTTTTAGTTTCTTGAGGAACCTCCATGTGGTTCTCCACAGAGGCTGTCATGATTTTCGTTCTCACTGGTGTTAGTTTGGCTTAGATGACTCCAGAGCCCTCATTGCTCAGTCACCAGGAGAGAGTGTGAATTTCCTCTTTTCTTATGCAGTAGGTGGTATATTATAACTCTTTCATGGACTTTGTTTTTGCACTTGACCGTGTGTCTCGAGGGTTTTCTGTAGAAATTAATTGTTTTAGAGCAGAATTTCTCAGCACAGATGTGCTGTGTTGTATCTGCACAGTCCAGGGTGGGGGAGGGCTGGGTGGCTTTTGTGCTTTGTTCTTACAAACAATGATGTAGTAAGACTCAGTGTTTTAAAACAAAATTGTTTCCATTTTTTTCATATTTCATTAGCATAAACTTAGGCGGCCTTCTCAGGTCCCACCCTCACACATACTGTTCAAGCCTGGGCTTTGGAGGCTCCCACGTGGTGCCCCTCTGACAGGACATCAGCATTCATAGATGAATCAAGCAATCAGCTGTTTCTTCTTGGGGGAAAATGTGCGGCATCCTGTCAGTTCTCGGCCCTTGTCTCCGCCATGTGCATCCCTGTCTTCTCTTTCTTTGGGATGGCAGTGTCTCTTTTAGCCCCCGTGCTTCTTCTCCCACAGCTCAGTGCTTCTGAAACACAACAGAGCTAAGAGAAAGGACCAGAGGGGAAGCTGGGAAGGCCTATGCTGTTTAGGTGGGGCCAGACCCACAGGGCTGCTTCCAACCTGCCAGGTTCTGTACACACTCAGCTGCCTCCCACGGCCCTGGTTTGCAGGGCTCCAGATCCCTCCTTGCCTCACTGGACTCCTGTTGATGCCACAGGGCACCTGTCAGACCATTGGTCAGAGCCCACTGAGCCTTGCTCAGTAGACACCTGGCTCTAGAGCCTGTACCTCAGTGTCTGTATCTCCAGATGGGACAGACCAGGGCTTGGGCCCCCAAGACTAAGTCCCCTTGAGTAAAGTCACAGGGGAAGGGAATTTGGGGAGGAGCTTTAATGCCCTCTTTCCTTTTCAAAATGCAATGGATGAATTCGTGGCTTTCCCCATGACCTATGATGGCGCCTCAGACCCCTATAACCCACCCCAATAAGTCTCTGCAGCCTGCCCCTCCTCTACGAGCTATATTTCCACATCACCCACCCTTGGGAGGCTCTATCTCCCTGACTCTTCCAAACTTGTCCCCACAGCCTGCTCCTTGGGTCTCCTTCTTCCTTAGGATATAGGACCACCTGGTACCTTGGAGGGACTGGCCTTGGTGCCCATGGAAGCATCACGGATGCATTTGAAGGCCCCAAAAGAGGTATCAGGAAGGAAGTAACAGTGATTCCTAGCCAGCTCTGGGGGGCAGCTGGAAGGGCTAGGGCTGGCAGAGCTGGAGCCGGCACTTCCTTCTGCATTTCCTGCCATTGTTCCCCACCCCACTTCCGGGAATTCTCAAGCCTGTCTGGGAGGGCTTTGCCAGCAAGCCACGCACAGGTGGTCCATGCACCTTTACTCTGGGCCTCTGGCCAGGGCTCCTAAGGGCAGCTTCAGTCACACTGAGCTGCTTGGTCCACTAGACTGCAGTCCGCAGTTTCTGTTCTGCTGTTGGGTGTGGCCTTCCTGTTGCCAAGGCCAGAAGCCTCAATTGCAGACACTTCCCACATCTGGAGGGCCCTTGGGGCTGGTTGCTCATCTACCTACTTGATCAAGTCGCTCTGGTCTGATGCCCAGGATCTGATTTCTTATGTCATATGGAATCCTAGATTCTGAGGACTCTTCATTCTGGGGACAAGAGCTACTCCCACGATGGTCCTAGGGTATACTTTTCAAGAACCCTGCTTAGGAAATGACAGTGAAAGTTTACTGCAGGCTCCTGGGGACAGAGAAGCCCACATCCTAAAAAGCTTGACCTTTGTGGGACTTTAGAACCTTGGAATGCCTCTCTTTCAATCTATAAAGAAATAAATGTCAAGCTGGGTGTGATAATGCACACCTTTAATCCCAGTACTTTGCGGGTGGCAGGGGAAGCAGGCAGATCTCTGTAAGTTTGAGGCCAGCCTGGTCTACAGAGTGAGTTCCAGGACGGTCAGAGATCCTGTCTTGAAAAAACAAAATAAAGAGATGTAAGAGAAGGGCTGGGAGACGGTGCAGGGGTGAAGGCACTTGCTGTGTTAAGTGTGAGGACCTGAGCTCAAACGCTCAGAACCCATGAAAGAGCAGGATGCTTATTCTGAGCATCTGTGATTCCCAGCACTCCTGCAGGGAGATGGGGAGAAGCAGGAGAATTCCCAAGAGCATGAAGGGCATTTGGCTTGGAGCACGGAACAGAAAAATAGTGGAAAGAGACCTTGCCTCAAATGAGGTGGGAGGTGAAGACCAACAAGTTGGCTCTCTTCTGCATGCAACACATGGCACACACATACACATAACACACACACGTACACACATACACAGCACACATACACACGGCACGCACATGCTCACACACACACACACACGTACACACAGCATACTAAACAGACATACACACATACAACCATATGCACACAGACACAAACACACAAATATTCCCACGAACACATACACATACACACATACAAGCATACACACATACACATGACACACACATACACATAAACACACATGCACACAAACACACATACAAATATGCACACACAGACACATGTACACAAACACACTCCCACAAACTCATACGCTTATACACGCACAAGGACACACAAAACACACACAAATATACATACAAACACATACACATAGCACACACATACATACAATACACATATACAAATATGCACACACAGACACACACACACAAAACACACAAATATACACACAAACACACTCATACAAACACACACACACACAAACACACATACACTCATACAAATATTCACACACAGACACACACACAAGCATGTCCCACAAATTCACACACTTATACACATACACATACAAAACACACACAAACACACTCATATGAACACACAGACAGACAGATACACATACCTTTATTGTGTTTCTAACTAGGGAAACTGTAAGGTAACTGAGAGCCTGCTTACCCCAAGAGGGGGCTAATATGCTAATACACGTATTTTATTGGCAGGAAGTTTAAAAATTATTTCTATAAGTTTATAAATTGTTTGTTTATAATTAACCAGTTAATTTTAATGTACACGTGGGGAGGGGGAGCATGTGTGCATCTCTGTATGGGACTAAAAGCATGCACCATGATGGCACTACATTTTAACAATTTTTTAAATGCAAGGTTCAGTGCAACCGTTTACCCATCCATCTATAGACCTTTTCCCTCTTCCAAGCAGAAAGCCTGAACCCATTAAACGGTCTCTTCCTTTCCTCCCTCCCAGCTCCTGGCAACCACCATTCTATTTTCTGTGTTTGTGAATCTGATGAGGTCCTTTGTATAAGTGGGATCAAATGGCATTTGTCCTTCTGTGTCTTCGACGCTAATTCTTTCTGTTATTATTTTTGGACAGTACTGGGCCTCATGCATGCAAGACAAGTGCTCTGCCACAGAGCTACAGCCCCAGCTGTTCCAAGGCTGGTTCCAGGAGAAGTGTCAGGAATCCCTTAATACTGAATAGTATTCCACTTGTATGCATACGTCATTTTGTTTGTCCCTCTCTCTACCTGACTTGGTTGCTCCTATCTCTTATTTTTGTTTATTTATTTTAAAATTTAAATTTTATCTATTTTAATGTATTTATATATTTGCTTGCATGCATGTTTGTGTAACACTTGCATGCCTGGGCCTCAGAGGCTAGAAGAGGCCTTGGGATCCTCTGGAGCCACAGTGATAGACAGTTGTACACTTCCATGAGGGTGCTTGCGATTGAACTCAGGACCTCTGGAAGAGCAGCCAGTGCTTTTAATTACTGAGCCATCTCTCCAGCTCCCAACCATCTTTAACTTTTTTTTTGTTAAGACAATGCTTCATGTATCCCGGGCTGGCTTCAAACTCATCATATAACTGAGGATGACAAGGAGCCTTTGATCCTCTTGTCTTCACACACATCCAAGTGCTCAGATCATAGGCATGCTAGAGACAAAACTCGGCCTTGTGCATCCTAGGAAGCCCTCCACTAGCTGATTCACACCCATGTAGACCAGGCTGGCCTCAAACTCACGGAGATCCACCTGCCTCTGCCTCCCAGTGCTGGGGCTAAAAGCGTGCATCATTATACCACTGCATTTTAACAGTTTTTAAATGCACAGCATCATCTTCTGATGCTTGAGGATTTGCTGCTTGAACGTGTTGTGCAGACGTCTGGAGTTGGAAGTGGGGTTTGAGACTGGATCATCCTTCCGTGTTTAATGATCCCATAGCACCCCCCATTCTGACCAGCAGCATGATCGACAGGGTTCCAGTTTCTCCACATCTGCCTCCTCCCTCCTCCCTCTCTCTATCCTTCTTTATAATAGCCATTTGTGTTAGTCAGCTTTATTGTCACTGTGACAAAATGCCTGACCAAACAACGTAAGGAGGGAAGGTTTATTTTTGGCTTATGTTTGAGGGTGCAGTCTGTCATGGCAAGGAGTCCTGGTGCATGAGCTTGGTTACACTGCATGCATGGTTAGGAAGAGGACGGATGAACGCTGGCGCTCAGCTTATCTTTGCTTTTTATGCAACCATGGAATGGAACCATTTACATTTAAACTGGGTCTTTGCACCTCCATTAACCCAATCTAGAAACTCCCTCACCGATATGCCCTCAGGTATGTCTGCTGAGTGATTCTAGATGCTGTCAAGTTAACGATCGACATTAACCATCGCAAGTTCACCCCTGCCAACTGGACGCCTGTACACGTCCCTTCGAAGCCAGGTCTAAGTCTTGTTCCTGTAGGCTCCCGGTCTACTCATAATGCAAATGCATTCAGAAACTCCCCACAGTTCTTGACATCATCCTAGGGGAGATGAGGTGGTGTCTCCTGGAGTAGAGTTTTAAAACTCAGTTCATTAGGTCAAGATTGTAATTTTCACTCCATGGGTCCATTTAAACCCAAATATAGACCATTGTTGCAGAGACCAGGGCAAGGATGGTTTCAGATTCTGGGCTAGCTCTATTCACTAGGAGAAATAAGAAAATAGAAGAAAAAGCAGTGATAGAACGTGTCCCCGTAGCTGCCTCCCAGGGCTGATGAGGATTTGTGTCCTTACAGCGGTGCCCATAGCTTGGTGCCCAGGAAGCAAGCAGAGGCTGAAGCAGACTCCGGTGACAGGTGTTAGGTGACACAGGCCGCTTGCTGCTACGGCAGAGACACAGAGCGCATGGTAGGCAGTTTACAACCCAAGGAACAGGACTACTCCTCTGGATTCTTTGGAAGGCCTTCCTTGGCCGTTCTGCCAGTAGCCCCACTCTTTCTCAGGAGCTCATCCCTATATGTCTTCACTCAAGGAGAAGTGTGGTTTCAGACCTGTGTGCTAGATGTCTGATAAAGGAGTCTGTCCCCTAGACCCAGAGTTGTTTTCTCTCTGGGCTTGAGGACAGGAAGGTTCCTTGCATTTGGTTCATAATCCGCGCTGTGCTTCCTAGGAAACTCGTGTACACAGTCTATGTGACCAGCAGTCTGAGGCATGGAGGCAGTAATGGTGTGAGTGGGGAACTGCCTCTGTCTTCTGGTGATGCTGGCCTGGGTTCATTGTTAAGATCTGATAGCAGGACTGGGAGTGTGACTCAGTTGAGAGAGTACTTGCCTAGCATGCAAGAAACCCTGGCTTGATCTCCAGCACTGTATAAACAGGGTGTGGTGGGGGACACCTGTAATTCCAGCTCTTGGGAGATACAGGCAGGAGGGTCAGAAGTTAAAGATCATCCTCGGCTACATAGCCAGTCTGAGGTCAGCCTGGGCTGAGATCTTGTCTCTAAATAGCTAAGTAAATAAATAAATGGTCCATCTGCTGAGAAGATGCCTCTGCTCAAGGCAGCAGCGTGGCTAGGATTCTGAGCAGTACAGAAAGGGGTCAAGGTAGAACTTGGGAAAGGCAGGGTATCTCTGACCTTTCTCCTCTATGTGAGTGTTTTCTTCAGGACTCTGGTCTCCCCAAGATGGTACACTGGAAGGGGTTCAGGGGAAGCCCTAGAGGTGTCCCAGGGAACTGGTGGCCCTAGGTAGGTGGGCTCCAACTGGGTGGTCGTGAATGGAGGGTCAGGCACATGAGGCTGTTTTTCACCATTGGCTTTCTTTGTCTTCTCAGGTTCCTGGGGGAAGCCAAGATCCCGCTCCAGGAGCTCCTCGCCACCCCCAGCCTATCTGCCAGCTTCAACGCACCTCTGCTGGACACCAAGCAGCAACCTACAGGGGTAAGTGCCTGGACTCCTCCGCCCATGGCCACCTCCTGAGGCCTGCTGGGCCCCTTCCTGCGCTTCAATCAGAGGTTAGCTCTCAGAAGCTAAGCCTGGCTCTTCTTGGCTGTCACTCAGAGTGCAGGAAGGGACTCATGGTTGGGCCCTGCGGGGCTCAGGGAAGCCTGCCACACCCACTTGACTACTTATGGGTGTGGCCTACCTGGTCACCTCCTGTCCTGTGTTCTAGTCAGCCTTGACTGGTTCCCTTAGTCTGGCAGACTGACCTTCATTGTCCAGCCCCATTCTCCAGCTGGGGAACATCTGAGTCATCTGGGTCATAGGTCACCAGGGGGTTGGAGGCAGACAACTCACCCTGCCCACTAGGGACCAGTCAGGGCCCCTTCCTTTTCCTCTCTTGTCCTTCCAGCCCCTCCCTCAGCTTTCCCATGCTCTCCTAGTCCACACAGCCCATTCCCAGTCCTCCTTGCCGGCCTCCTGTTATTTTTAGTGGTCTAAATATACCCTGAAGGGTTCTTTCTCTCTGGTCACTAGAATTCTGGGTTTGCCTACATGCCAGGACCGCGAGGCATTGCTGATCAGGACATACTTCCTCCCAGTGAGGCCTGCGGGGCTGTGGGCTACTAGTCCTCAGAGTCCCACCCCCCTTCTCTCCCTCTCCCTTTCCTTCTCCATCTTCCTCTCTCTCTTTCTCCCTCTCCCCCCACCATCTCTGTATTTGGGCCTCTGACTTGTGGGAGAATCAAGAAGGGGTTAGTTTGGGCTGTGCTGAATGGAACCACACTGGGTCATCATGGAAAAAGAGAGCAACTGGGTCTCAGTGGACAGGTGTTCAAGTGGGGATACCACCCACAATTCATCCTGAGAGTCTTAGGGTGGAAGGTTCTTGAATGGGCCTCTAGCCTCTATACTTCTGGACTTGTTCCTGAGGTGCCTGAGGCCAGTGATGCCCATCACTTCCTTGGCGAGGAGTGGGATTCCCTGCTGAGTACCATCCTGCCCCAGGTCATGTCATCCCTGTAGAATTCCGTCTTTCCCTGGACAGTGTTCAATGATGGCTATTTTGCTTTAGTGCAGTGTTTTCTGAGATGGTCTCAGTCACCTCCTGAGTCACTTCTTGATGCCTTTGAGCTCTCCAGTCAGCTAACCCTGCATTTAGTCTAGGAGGCTTCCAGAGGCCTTTTCAGCTGGCTCTTCTAGGACCCTGAGGAGACTCAAGTTGGCTTTGCAGCCCCCACACCAGGGGAGCAGCCCTGGGACTCAGGGAATCTGCATGGTGCTTTCCTATATTCCCTCAGGTCAGAGGTGCCTCCTCCTCACAGTCTTAGACCAGAAGGTCTTACTTCCATGCAGAGATGTCCATGTTTCTCCATTCCAACCTCCAGTGTCTCTGGCATTGATGTTTTCTGTAGTTGCCCCTGGGATGGAACCTTTCAGCCTGGTTTCTGTGCATTGGGCTGAGGAAGGCTGGCACCCATCTGCATCCCTGGCCCTTACTCTGGCTCCCACATTCTGCCTGCACTTTGTGCTCACGAGCTGAGAACCTGCTGCCTCCTCTGCTTTGGCCTGAGACCCGAGGCTGCCTGTGGAGCTTGACAATCCTTTACCAACAACTCTAAGATGAGTACGGGGAGGAGGGCTGGGCCCTGCTCAGCCAGTCATGAGCTAAGTCTGCACAGAGGTGGGGAGAGGCAAGGAGTGTCAGGAGGAAGTAGGAGGAGGTTTGAGCCCTCCCTCCTGCCTGGGATTCAGTCCTCACCTCTGGAGAAGGTGCAGGAACAGACTCTGTCCCTGTGACAGCACTGCAGTCCTGGTGCCTCCCCAGGAAAGTGGAAAGGAAGCTCTGAGCTGAGGTTTCCTGCTGGGACCTGTGCTGCTGGCCTGGAGCCCTTGTTCCTGGGAGCATCCTCGGGGTTGCTAGCAGCTGTTGGCCTCCAGCTCACACTAGTAATCCTAGCACCAGCGAAATGGAGACAGGTGGCTCCCTGGGCTCAATGACCAGCTTGGCCTAATGGGTGAATCTCAGGCCAATGACAGACCCTCTCTCAAGCATAATTGATGGATCCTGAGGAGTGATGCCTTAGGTTGACTTTTTTCCCTCTCAAGACAGGGTTCTCTGTATAGCCCTGGTCGCGCTCTGTAGAGCAGGCTGACCTCGAACTCGGAGATCTGCCTGCTTCTGCCTCCCTAGTGCTGGGATTAAAGGTGTGCCCCCCCCCCCGCTCTTAGGTTGACTTTGACACCCCTTCACACCAACAAAGAATCTGGGAATGGTGGTTTATACCTGTAATTCCAGCACTTGAAAGCCTGAGGCAGGAGGATTGCTATGAATTTGAGGAAATCAAGGCCACCGTGGGATAAAAAGCAGCAGAATGAGATCTTTTCAGAGTGTCACATCCTGTCAGGGGAACTTCCAAAAGTATCCTCAGCCACTTGAGGCTACGTCCCACCACCTCCTAGCCTATCACTCTGGAAGCCAGAGTGTATTTTTGAGTTAAAGACTTTCTCCTATTTAATTGTGGCAGAGCTTTCAAAGGGATGAAAGCAATATTGACACAGACTTCGTCCAGCTCACAGACCTTCCGGAGGCTCATCAACTTTATGTGTGTTGTGTGTACTTATTCATGTGTGTACTTGTTCATGCGTGTTGTGTGTGCTTGTCTATGTGTGTTGTGTGTGCTTGTTCATGTGTGTTGTGTGTACTTGTTCATGTGTGTTGTGTGCACGTATTCATGTGTGTTGTGTGTACGTGTTCATGTGTGATGTGTGCACGTGTTCATGTGGGTTGTATGTACTTGTTCATGTATGTTGTATGTACTTGTTCATGTGGGTTGTATGTACTTGTTCATGTGGTTGTGTGCACGTGTTCATGTGGGTTGTATGTGCTTGTTCATGTATGTTGCATGTACTGTGTTCATGTGGGTTGTGTGCACGTGTTCATGTGGGTTGTATGTACTTGTTCATGTGGGTTGTGTGTACTTGTTCATGTGGTTGTGTGTATGTGTTCATGTGGGTTGTGTGTACGTGTTCATGTGGGTTGTGTGTACGTGTTCATGTGGGTTGTGTGTATGTGTTCATGTGCGTTGTGTGTACTTGTTCATGTGTGTTGTGTGTATGTGTTCATGTGGGTTGTGTGTACTTGTTCATGTGGGTTGTGTGTATGTGTTCATGTGGGTTGTGTGTACATGTTCATGTGGGTTGTGTGTACTTGTTCATGTGGGTTGTGTGTACTTGTTCATGTGGGTTGTGTGTACTTGTTCATGTGTGTCCTCAGGGTCCCTCACTGAACTTGGAGCTTATTGGTGTGGATAAGATGGCTGACTAATGCGCTTCAGGGATTTGTCTGTCTCCACCCCACCGATGCTGTTGTTATTTAGGCGTGTGCTAATATAACTGCTTGCTCTATGTGACTGAACCCAGGACTTCATGTGTGTTGTTGGGACCTGAACTGAGGTCCTCTGGAAGAGCAGCAAGGGATTTTAACCCTTGATCTACCTCTCCTGTTCCTTCTTGTCCTTTTGATATGTTTCTGTAATTTATTGAGAATTTCCTGGTACAAAAAGATGGTCTAGGGTTACCTTACACAGTTAGTTATTTCTCCAGAGTCCAATTGCCTTTTTTTTTTTTTTTTTTTTTTTAGTAGAGGAGAGATAACCAGTTGTGAAAAATCAGGAGCCTAGTCTTATCAAAGTGGCTCTTCAGCCGTTGGAGGGAAGACATTGGGACCTAGGAGGCTGTTTCTTTCCCTTTAAATTACCCACTGACAATATTAATATTCACTGCTCAAGTGGTGACACCTGGTGGCAGCTACCAAACATGCAGGGTCAGTGACATCCAAGCCTTGAATGTATGGGATTTAGAGAATGCCGGGTGCCTCTGGGCTCCTTCCTCAGTGCTGAGAGCTCTGATTGTTGCCTGTCCTGCTTTTGTTCTTCTATCTTCTCCTCCCTGTTCCCAGTCTGGAGGATGCAAGCCAGAGCTGAACACAGTGGGAACTGTCAGCTTATCAACCGTCCGAGGGCTCGTTCCCTGCTACAGTCACTCAGTGAAGGTTATGTTAGTAAGCATTTGTAAAGGATTTGCCAAAACTTTGGAAAATGATTTCTTTCTGACACTGAGCTAACTTCTCGTTTAAAAGATGGAGTTGTAGGGGCTGGAAGGATGGCTCAGTGGTTAAGAGCTCTTCCAGAGGACCTGGGTTTGATTCCCAGCACCCACATGTCAGCGCATAACTATCTATAACTCCAGTCCCAGGGGTTCCAATGCCCTCTTCTGGCCTCCGTGAGCACTGAACACACATGCAGAAAAAACACCTGTACATGGAAAATAAAAATGAATACATCTTAGGAAAATAGAAGGAATTATAGCCACATGGGAAGAAAGAAGGGACATGGTCAACTTTGGTTACATTACTTTTCCTTCTGGGGTTCCCTTAGTTTCTTTCCCTGCTGTGATAAAAGTCTGACAGAAGCAATTTTAGGGACAGAGTTTACTTTAGCTCACAGTTAAAGGTGCGGCCAGTCCCTCATGGCAACGAAGTCAAGGCAGCAGGGGCTTGAGCTGCTGGTCATATCAAAACCACAGCTAGGAAGCAGAGATGGATGAATATTGTGCTCAGCTAGTTTTTTTTCTTTTCCTTTGATGCAGTCCCAGGGAATGGCTCCGTCCACTTTTAGCGTGTGTCTTTGCACCTCAATTAACCTGATCAACAGTCCCTCTGAGGCATGCCCAGAGTGAAATAACCCCTCCCAGGTGTGCTTACAGCTTGTCCCCCTAGACAACACCATCACGAGAGGTTTGTACTTTTTAAAATAGAGCATTTATTACTTGTGTCTGGGTGTGGGTAGGAAGGCGAGAGGTAAGTTCTTGTGGATACAGGCTGGAACTCCTTATGTAGCTGAGGAAGACATTGGATTCCTGGTCCTCCAGTTCTGCCTTCCAAGTCCTGGTATTGCAGGCGTCTACCACCACACCCTGCTGTTTCTTGGGCTTTTCCAAAAAGGCTTCTTCTGGCCCTGGGAGTGACTCAGCCAGGCCTCTGATGGTCCCTGAGGCCAGGCTGGAGGCCTGTGTGTTTCTGGCTTCTCCTTGGGCTCAGAGCTTCCTCTTCCTAAGGAAAGAGAAGTTGCCAGGGAGGAGGTGAAGTGTGACACCAGACAGCCTTCCCTGCCCACAGGAGAGGTGTGACCATTGTCTCTCCTCTTGTCTGAGGATGTGGTCGGGCAGGGCTCCCCAGAGGGAAGAGGGTAAGAAGGATGAGTGGCACGCAAGAGCTTCACCAATGGGAGCTGCAGCTGGAGTGGAGCAGAGCCCAGCTGAGCTGTCTGCATGGGGTAGAGGTTGATGGTGAGCAGAAAAGCCAAGAGACTTCTTCCCAGAACTAGACAAATCCTGTAGGAGAGGTGCAATCCCTCATCCAATGTCAGCCTCGTGAGGCCTGTTGCTCTGACTCTCCTCTTTTAAGGAGTAAGCTGAGCCTTTGTGAGGTCGCACAACTGTCCAGTGTCACATAATTCCTGATCGGGGGAACCTGTAACTTACAGGTTCCCTGCCCTAACAGGTTCCTGGGTGGCTTTACTACAGCCTCCTGCAGCCCTGACCCTGTCAGAGCTGAATGCATTGGAGAGGGAGGAGAGACCTAGAAAGGATGCTGGAGGAGGGGTGTTGTTTCTCCTTCACACTTAGCTGTACCAACTCATCTCTTCTAGGCCTCCCTGGTCCTGCAGGTGTCCTACACACCACCCCCAGGAGCTGTGCCCTTGTTCCCACCGCCCGCTTCTCTGGCACCCTCCCGACGCTGCCTGACATGGACCTTGTGGCTGGTGAGGAACCCACCCATACCCCACCCCTGATAGAACGGGTTCCCCAGAAAGATGGCCAACGGGTCTCCTCAATCCTGGGGTTAGAAGATGGTTAGTGTGGAGACAAAGGCTGGGCGTGGGTGGAGAAGATGAGGCAGGAGACAGCCCCTTAATGAGGCTTAGTGTAGAGACCCCACTCCCCAAATCCCAGGTGCCTGGGAAGGGTGGGGTCCAGCCTGTACTCTCTGCTGCACAGCTCTGGAGATGAGTGTGATTTGAGGCCTAGTGCTTTCTGCCTAGAGCCAGCAGTGATACAATGTAACGAAAGAGCCCACCCCACCCCCACCCCATGGAAGAGCCTTGAGCCCAAGTCAAGGGGCATGAGGTTCCATGTTGCCTTTGATGCTGAGTAGCTGTGTGGCTCCGGGCTGGTCGTTCTGGGCACACAGACGCTCATAGATGGAGTGAGAAGACTGAGTGAGTTGGCTAGGCCCTGTGCCTGCCTCGCGCTCTGCCAGGCTTGTCAAGTGAAGGTATAGGCCAAGGAGCCTAACTTGCCAGTGGTGCCTGAGAAAGCTAGCCTGACCTCTGGGCAGTCCAGGTAGGAAACAGCTGAGATGAGACAGTGAGCATTTGCTTAGGGGAAGATTCTAGAGTTTATCTTCTGGTGAAGGGCGGTAGAAAGCAAGTTACCATATAAACCTGGGCAGTCCTTGTGCTCCCTCGGTGATCCTACGCCTGTCTTTGAGGCTAGCCCTGTGTGGGTTTCTGTGGAGAAGGAGGCAGAGGGAAGTATTGTTGGCTCAACACTGTCCAGGACTGGACATCGTTCTGGGAACCCTGAGCTGGAGAATCCTGAGTTGGAGAGAGGGAGTTGGGCTAGACTCAGGGAGGAAAAGGGCCGTTTCTAGGGAGAGGAGGGAGGACAGAGGTCCCCAGATACTCTTTGCTTGACCAATCAGAGGAGGTTCCTCTACCTGTTTGGCAATGAGAAGGTCCAGCCATTTCTGAGCAGAGTGCCCAGGCTGAGTGGGTGAGGTTGGGGCTGTGGACGGCGGGCTTCTCTCATCCCAGCTCCCTCCTGTCCTTCCCCCTTGGGCTATGTGTGCCCTGCTGCATGCCAGGTGGGGGACAGAGCCGGACTGAGACTTGGTCCCTGCTCAGTGACAGCACCATGGACACAAGATACTCTGGGAAGAAGTGGCCAGCCCCCTCGGGTGAGACGTGACCAGACCCTACCACCTGTAACCGTCTCACCTGGCCAGGTGGCCAGGAGCCTGTCCTCAGGGCAGGGGCGGGAGGGTCAGGGCCATCCTGTCTTCTTTCTGCTGACTAACTGACTACTGACTCTTTTCAGGGGCAGCCACGGCAGCTGCTCCTCTTTGACCTCATCCACCGTGGGGACAGGAGGGAGCGGTGTCACAGCATGCATGCTCTTTGGTCTTCCCTCTGTGGGACTGAGACCTCAGGGCAGGGCCAAAGGGTTACAGTGCTCATGAGGAACCTGTCCCCACAGACACAGGAGGGGAGGAAGACACCGAGGACCAGGGGCTGACTGGAGATGAAGCTGAGCCCTTCCTGGATCAGAGTGCTGCTGTGGGCCCAGGGGGACCGGCGACACCCAAGAAGCCGCCTTCCCACCCCCCTCCCCACTACCCAGGCGGTAAAAGAAAGAGAAGCTCAGCTCCACCTAGAAAACTGCTGTCAGACAAGCCTCAGGACTTCCAGGTGACCGTGGGGGCCTCTGAGGCTGTCTCCTCCTTTAGCCCACCAGCAGTTACCAGGGTCCTGTGCCTGGCTGGGTTGTCGAACCGCAGGATGATATGCTGGCCTCCCAGAGGCCTCCCATGAAGAAGCCAGGCTCCCTGGACCCTGGCAGCTGAATTGGGAGTTTGTGTTTGGGGGATTCTCAAAGCATGCCTCTGCCCAGTCCCAAGGGGTTGGTGTACAAACAAACAATGAATGAGGTTATCCAGGCTCTATATCTCCTTCATTTTCATGACTGGCCTTGGTCCCAGGGCTAGCTCCCGGCTCTCTGGTGCATGCATGCAGCTCCAGCAGCAGCAACAGAGTCCTCTGAGCTTTTCCAAAAATTAGTGATGCTTGTTTTACTTGTTTATTTATTAGTGTGTGTGTTGGGGTGGAGCACACACGCCCACTGTGAGAAATGTGGAAATCTGGAGGTCAGAGGGAAACCTGTGGGAGCTGGCTCAGACTTGGCAGCAAGCCATCTCTGGCCTATTGTTTAAATTTTGAAAAATTACATTTATATTCATATGTGTTGTGTCTCTGTGTACACGCACATGTGTGTGCCACAGCATGTGTGTAGAGGTTGGAGGACAGCTTTCTGCTCATTCTCTCCTACTGTCTCACCAGCCCTGTTTCGATTTGCTGAGACAGGGTTCACGTTACTCGGGCTGGCCTCTATCTCACTGTGTAGCTGAGGATGACATCGAACTTCAGCTCTGCTTCCGAAGCGCTGCAATTAGGCTGTTTGGCCATCATGTCTGGCCACGCTCCTTAAAAAAGTAGACCTCTGTCCTCACTCAGAGCTGCTGAATCAGCGACCTGAGTCTGAGGAGCTGTGTCCAACAGTGGAGGGAGATAGATCACCCCAAGTTTGGGGCCAACCTGGGCTATGTAGTGAGTACCAGACCAGTCTAGCTACAGAGTGACCGACTTAGGAAAACAATACCAAGAACAGAGTGGGTATTAATGGGTCTCAGACAGGGACTGTTCTAAAGGGAAGCAGGGCTGGAATTATCCATGTCCTAGGAGATTTCATGCAGGTGGTACACTTGGAGCTGTGCTGCAGCTCTTCCAGGGGAGTTCTGGAATCTTCTAGATGCAAGGGAGAGCTTGGCAGAAAATGTGATTGTTTTTGTAGTGCCCTTTGTAGCACCTCTTGGTATTTCTCTTGGAAATCATCAGTGGGCTGGTCTTGAGGTTTCCAACTCTTGCTTATCCCTTCTCCTGGCTTTCAGATCAGAATCCAGGTGATAGAGGGACGTCAACTGCCCGGGGTGAACATCAAGCCTGTGGTCAAGGTCACAGCTGCTGGGCAGACCAAGCGGACTCGCATTCAGAAGGGAAACAACCCACTCTTCAACGAGGTGGGTGACCCTGGGCACTAGACAGAGCACTGGAAGCATGTGACAATGAAGAGTCCGGAGCAGATACCAGGGCATGCATCCAAGAGTGTCCTCTTGTGGCGCCAACTTTGACTGTATGAACCAAGGCCAGTGTAGATTATCAGAGGGCTTGGAGAGCCATGCTGTCTGCAACCCCAGAATCCTTGTCTATGAAGTGTTCACCTCTGTGAGGCGGAGGTGGGACAGCCAAGCCTGTCAGATCCCTAGGCTGTGGCACCGGGCAGCCGAGCTCTACCAGTCAGCTCAGTCAGTTCCCCTCGGGCTTGAACACGGGTGGGTGGCCATGGCCCTCCTGCTTGGTCCAAGAATCAGAGACACTGATTATCCCCCCTCCTGTTCTTGACCAACAGACTCTTTTCTTCAACTTATTTGACTCTCCCTCAGAGCTGTTTGATGAGCCCATCTTTATCACGGTAGGTCTCAACTATCAAAGTGTGGGTACACATGATAGCCCACAAGGGTGTGATATGATATCCACAGACACGTAAGCCTGTGTGTGTGTGTGAGGGAGAGGTTGGTTGAAGCTTGGCTCCTGGGTGCCAGCGGCAGACAGATGCCCAGGTCTCAGGTCAGAGGTCTGAAGCACTTGGCTTTTGTCTTGCTTTTTCTATGCTGTGGTCTCAGATACCTCCACGCCGCTGGTGTGTGTGTGTGTGTGTGTGTGTGTGTGTGTATGTGTGTGTGTGTGTGTGTTCACCTCTGCTGTGTGCCCATGTGGTTCTGCACATGCTCTGTGATCTCCCTGTGCCTTTGTCTCTTTATTTGTGAGGTGGGGATCATGTTAGCATCTGCGAGGTGAGACATTGCTTCATGTCATGTCTAGAATGGAGATGGTGCCATCTGCTGGCTGCTTTTGTCTGGGAGGGATCTGGCCAGAGCCACACTCTCACAGGAAGATGATTTTTCCTTGCAGGTGGTGGACTCACGCTCCCTTAGGACAGATGCCCTCCTCGGCGAGTTCCGGGTAATTGTTCCTTTACTTGAAAGCAGTCAGTTCTCACTTCCCCTTCAGGGGCAGGCTGTACTGGGAGAATCTAGTTTCAACCTATCTCCCTAAAAACTCCATAAAATCTCCCAACTTAGGAAACTTTTCACCAAAGGTAGAGGAATAAAACACTTATTATTATTTTATTTTAGGGAGAGTTCTCATCTAGTTCAGGCTGGCCTCAAACTTATGGTGATCCTGCTGTCTCAACCTTCTGGGATTACAGAGGAACGAGCTACTATGTCCGGCCTCACTTTTATTATTGAATAAGTGTTTCCAGGCAGGGATGTGTGTCGTAGGCAATCTCTGGGACTGGAAAGACAGAAGGAAGTCAAGCGGGTGGAGTGCACATTCGCCATCACATTCCCGTAGTCAGGGAAGAGGCTGGAGAGTACCCCAGACCTCCACAGAATCCCTCCTAGTTCCCATGGTAATTAGGGTGGCAGTCTGCGTGGGTTAGTCTTCTTCATTCAGAGGAAAAAACAAGACTCAAGCTTTGTCCTCTATGATGGGTTGTTTGACATCCTGGAGCTTGGTACCCTCTGAGGTCAGGCCAAGATACCTTTGGTCTTCCTTCATAATCACCTTTTGGAAGTGAAGCCTGGGTCCTTGAATGGCATCCCACAGCTTCAAGCTTACTTCCTTTCTGAAAAGATACGTTTTGAAGAGCTGGGGAAAGTACTTTTCCATTGGAAATGTACCTTGGAAGATGGAAAGTACACTTTTCCATTTTCCTGAGGTCAGTGTGTGACAGAAAGAGAGGGAGAGAACTCCACCCTTTTCTCTACCAGAAGGGATCACCCCTTTAAATTTCCCTCTGTGCCTACACCCTGAAAGGGAAGCAACTCTTATGCGTTTTTGGTTATCTTGTGTGTTTTGGTTACCTTTTTATTGCTGTGATAAGATGCATGGCCAAGGCAACCTGGAAAAGAAAGCGTTTAATTTGGGGCTCACAGCTCCAGAGGGTTGTTCCATGAGCACCATGGCGGGGAGCAAGGCAGCAGGCAGGCATGGTGCTGGAGCAGCAGCTGAGTGCTTACACTGATCCACAAGCATGATGGAGAGACAGTTAACTGGGAATGGCCTGGGCTTTTGAAATGTCAAAGCCCACGTCCAGTGACACATCTGCTCCAACAAAACCACACCTCCTAATCCTTCCCCCCAAATTCCACCAACTGTGGACCAAGTATTCAAATATATGCAAATATAGGCAACCATTCTCATTCAAATCACCACATCATATGATGTAGTGCTTTCTTTCCTGACCCCATCTTCCCTGTGGGTCTGGAGTGGAATTCTGATATGCACCCAGGAGAAGGAAGCCTGCTCCAGCCTGCTTATTTTTCCTGGTGGCCAGGAATTGGACAATGGACAGTCCACTTCTAAGTATTGAGTCATGGAGACTCCAGGATGGATTCAAGAGATCTTACAAACCATAAAACACGGGCTGGAGAGATGAGTTGGTGGTTAAGAGCACTTAAGGAGGGCCTGGGTTTATTTCCCAGCATCCACATGGCAACTCATAACCATCCGTGATGCCAGTTCCAGGAGAGCTGACATCTGAACTCCACGGGCACAAGGCACATATGTGGTACACAGGCATGCAGAACACTCATACACATATAATAAAAGTAAATAAATCTATAACATATGCAGTAAATGGCATTATGTAGCTATTCCATTCAGCTCCTTTGGTGGATTCCTTAGTCTGTTAACAAGTTATTTAGTTTTATTTTATGTGTATGAGTGGTTCACCTGAATGTAGTCTGTGCTTTGCTTGTATATTTTGTTTTGCTTTTTTTTTTTTTTTTTTAAGCAATTAAAGAAGGGCATTTATTGGCCGTAAGGGAATCACACACATAGAGCAGGCACACAGGGAAAACAACCTTCTGTAAAGTAGAGGAGGGGATTCAGGAAGCCAAAAATCCACTGCTTGACTTTGTCTCCGCTCTGTTTCAGATGGACGTGGGCACCGTGTACAGAGAACCCCGTGAGTTCTTATCCCCTTGGCCAAACCCTGGCATTCTGTCCCTTGAAGCTGCTTGGGAACTCCTTTCTTCTTCCTGGTGCTTTAGAACTTGGAGGTGGGGGCTGCACTTGGAAGAGAAGGCAGGGACGTCTCGTCCATGCAAAGCAGGCCCTCAGGAGCGTGCATCTGTTGACTTCTGCAGGGATGGCTGTTCTGGAGATTATAGCTGGAGCCTGGGCTCCCTGCAGAGCCGCTTTATGAGTCTGGTTCTTTCTGTTCTGGTCTGGTGATTTACCAAGGAAGTGGGAGAATGGGCCTGAGTTTGGCTTTTACTACCTCTTGTAAAAGTTTCCGGTAATCCTTTCCTTCTCTGAAACACAAATGGTCAAAGCGCTTTTTGAGATTCTAGATTAAAAAAAAAAAAAAGAAATCTCGGAGACACTCATTGTCCCATGTCAGTAGTCATGGATGGTGCTGTGGTTGCCAGTCTTCCGTGCTTCAGGAACTCTGGCTCTGCTAAGGAACCATGGCATCCCATGGAGACCTCCTGGCTTTACACATCCTGGGTGTGAAGCCTGACCCCTCTGCTCAGTGGGCAGGCCTTTTGTCTCACCCTACATAGTCCACCCTAAGCACCTGCTTGGCTGCAGACCACACCTTCCACTGTCTCCACTATGCAGGACACGCTTATCTCCGGAAGTGGCTGCTGCTCTCCGACCCTGACGACTTCTCTGCAGGAGCCAAAGGCTACCTGAAGGCCAGCCTGTGTGTGCTAGGGCCTGGAGACGAAGCTCCTGTGAGTACCTTATCACAGAACCCAGTGCAGCAGCATATACACTGACGAGCTTCGTGTCTTCTTGTCTGAAAGGGGTACGTGGTAATCACGAGAACCACGTAACACACAGAGAATATGAATAACAAGCAAGCCGCTTGAAAGCCTACTGCTCACAGAGAGCTATTATTAATTAATGCCACGCGCCCTGCTCGAAAGGCACGCACGTCTAGTTCTCCTTCGGCAAAAGTCAAGTTGTTCTTTTAACGTTCAGCTGTGACCTGACTCTGCCTAGGGAGAGGTGATCATCATGACCTGTCAGTAAGCAAGACTGAAGTAAAGGGTGCTGGAAGAAATGTCGGCATCTTGCACGATTGAGAAGAGGCTCAAATCCTTATGGAGGACCAACGAGGAGCTACTTAGACTTAATTTATTATTATTATTACTATTATTATTATCATTAATATTTGGTGTTTCTGAGGATTGAACCCAGGGCCTTGCAGGCATTGACTAGCTCTGTACCACTGCATTACATTCCTGGCCCTCTTTTAGTCTTTTATTTTGAGATGTGGTCTCACTAAGTTGCTCAGGCTGGCCTTAATTTGCCATGTAGCCCATCCTTCTGCCTCAGGCTCCCTCACCAGCTGGTGTGATGGGGCTGCATTTTCTGGCCTTCCTTGCAAATGAAGGCATCTTGAAGCACACACAGAACACCACATTAGGGTGAGGACTCTTTGTGGTGAGGTCATTTTTTTGTCGGAACCCTCAGTTGCTATAACCCAAGACGAGGCACGTGGGCCGTGCGGGAGTTGGAGGTAGGTGGACTGGAGGGATGAGAGCTGGGGTGAGGTGGTCACAGTGTCTTGAGACAGAGGAAGGGAGGGGGAGGGGTGAAGGGCAGCTCCGCCTCTTGAAGGTTGCTGAAGCTGGAGCTCCGTCAGGCAGGCTCATCTGGAGACAGTCATTGAAACCGAGATAACAGAGATGTGCACCCCACATTAAGAAGAGGTGCCCAGGCCATCTCACCCTCTCTTCCTCCCTTGTGAATGGGCTTACACCTGTTCAGCCGTTCCTTCTTCGTCTCCCTCCATGCTCTCTCCTGTCTTCTGTCCTCCAATCACACACACCCAGTCCTTGTCTTCCAGGAGGCCCTCTGGCTCCTCCCTTCCAGCCCCTCCCACCTCCTTGTTGACACACGGGGTTGGAGGAGATGAAGGTTTTCTTTTGACTTGAGAAGAAGGTCAGGAGTGACCCCTCATGGGCACTTGCCCCGAGTGCAGCTGGGATTGAATGTTTTGCTGCAGGTGCTGAAGCGGGGTTCTGCATTGGGGACAGGCTGAGTAGGCAATAGGCCCCAGGTCTTACAGTGAACTTGTGGAGATGTGCACATCCCTCCATCCCAAGAAGCTGCTAGACCACTTGTGTGTTCCCGTGGTGTTGGGTACTGTGTTTATCGGTACGCAGCGGTACTGCCTTCAGTTGCACAGAGGTGTACTCTTTCTGCAAGGAGTGAGCTCTGTGGAGCAGAGCCCCACCCCACCTTACCTGGGGCGCCTCTCACCCTTTAGCACCATGCTGACTCTGGGGTCACTGGGTCAATACTTGTGTGAGTGAACACGTCTCTAAAGACGGAGCATCTAGCTTACACCTCTGTAACTACCATGCTTTTTTTTTTTTAACTGGGGGGCATGGGGAAGGGGACTCTGTCAGGTTGCTTGGTTTGGATGCTAGCTGCAGTTGTTACTGTTGGAGATGGTTCTCCCAGCAGCTAGGGGTTATGCATGTCCTTGTCCCCACTACTCTGCTGAGAGCTAAGCCAAGCGAAGGACCAAGTGGCAGCAGGTGCTAGA